>JBBPKC010000063.1:5860-17753 GCA_038089055.1 Tylopilus aff. balloui | reverse complement strand
TCGCGTTCCCGCAAAACGTACTGCTGCCACATGTCGGGACGCGCACGCAAGATACGGAGCGAAATATGGAAGTGCGCGCGATGACGAACTTGAGGGATTTCCTATTGACTGGATCGGGCAAGGACCTCGTGCCAGAGATGACATGATAATCGGACCACTGGGCCGAATAAACCGAGAGTGATCAGAGCGATAGCGGGCTCCCCAGGCGTCGGGTTGATTGATTTGTGGATACTCGAGTAAATTCAACGGAGACAGATAATTGGTTCATCACGCTAATTGAAAGGCGGTCTCACTCCCTGACTTTTTTTCCTCACTTCGTCTCTGTCACCATGGCTCAACGTCGAATCCTACTCTGCGGTCAGATCTCAGAATTGGAATGGGGTTGATGTGTAAAGGAAGTGCTGATAATGAAATAATTTTGTAGGCGACATTGTCTGGGCGCACGACGAGCTCAAACAACTCTTTGATGGCCTCGCAGATGTCATCGTGCGCTCCCTCTCCCATCCCGCAACAAAATTCGGCTCTTAACCCCTGCGATCGCAGCCCATGGACTCGCCTAACCGCACAGACTTTCTCAGTGGCCTGAGATCTGGGGCCAAATACGACGGTATCGTCGGGATCTACCGCCATAACTCCTCTGCAGATCGGATCGGCATATTCGACAAGGAAATCATCTGCGCGCTCGCTGAGACGGGCACTGTCAAGTGGATAGCGCACAACGGGGCGGGCTACGATCAGATCGATGTGCTAGAGTGTGCTGCTCATGGTATGTCTCATGCCCTCCACCCGCCCGCCATTCGCGTTCGCCCACACACGTACCTCTTTCCCCGCGCTGCCTAGGCATCCACGTTTCCAACACCCCCGGCGCGGTCGATGACGCGACCGCCACGACAGCACTGTACCTCATCCTCTCCACACTCCGCCACTTCTCCAAGGCCGAGCGTTCCCTGCGCGCGGGGACGTGGAAAACCCCGATTTCCTCCAGGGACACGCACGACCTGACGACGCGCACGCTCGGCATTCTCGGGCTCGGTGGGATAGGCCTCCGCCTTGCACACCTCGTCCACGCCTTTCCCATGCGCGTGTTGTACCACAGCAGGCACCGCGTCCCCGACGCACCTGCGTGGTGCGAGTATGTGGAGAGCATCGAAGCTTTGTGTGCACAGTCGGACGTGCTCAGCGTGCACGTCCCCCTCCGTGCAGAGACGGTCCATCTCGTTGGTGAGCGCGAGATCGAGGCGATGAAGCGCGGGAGCGTCATCGTCAACACGGCTCGTGGAAAAGTCGTCGATGAGGAGGCAATGATCCGTGCACTCGACGACGGTCATGTAGGTCTTGCCTGATTCGCCGCGGAAAAAAATTGGGGGAAGGGTACGCTAATGTTTATGTTTTCTTTTTCTTTATGATAGCTCTCTGCAGTCGGACTCGATGTTTACCCCGACGAACCCCTGGTGAACCCCCGTCTGCTCGCCTTTCCACAAAACACCCTCCTCCCGCATGTGGGGACCGAGACCCAGGACTCCCAACGCCAAATGGAAGTCCGTGCGCTCACCAATCTGAGAGACTTTTTGCGTAATGGGACAGGCAATGACGAAGTGCCCGAGTTGAAGACGTAGTACTATGCATGTGAAGGGTATGCCACCAGACCCGGAGGTAGCACTGCAAACCAAAGCTCCGTGAAGGCAGTCCCGTAGTTCTTAGTAATATGTTACCCAATAAACCCAAATCTTTCCCCTCCAATCCACTACAGCTTTGCCCGTGTCACCACTTGTCCATGACCCACCTCCCTTTTCGCCCTCTCACGCAACTCCCGTCGCAGGATTTTGCCCGACGCACTAAAATGACAAACACGACCCCACCTGTCAGCACTTCACTGACAACAACGACACAACATTTCCCCCATCTCACCTTTTCGGAATCATGTCCACGACAACGACGCCGCCCCGTAGTTTCTTGTGTGCTGCCACACGATCAGCGACCCACGCCTGCACCCGCAGTGCGAATGTGGCGGTTTCTTGCAGCGTGACGGGGCGCGTGGACACAATATATGCCCTTTTGTCTATTGGAGTATCGTAATTTGACGAACCCGTTGAACTCACCTAGGAAGTTCAGTCGCTTCTTCCTTATCGTACACGCCAACGACGGCGGTGTCTGCGACGTCTGGATGTTGAAGAAGGAGTGCCTCGAGCTCCGCGGGTGCCACTGTACACAGACATCATTGCTCCATCAGCAGAAAAATACTGATAATCCAACTTGCCTTGGAAACCCTGTCCAAAGCAAGAGACGACGTCATGAACGCTCTGACCGATGTATCAATGTATGCCTACCTTGTATTTGACGAGTTCTTTTCGTCGGTCGATGATCGTGAGGAATCCCTCAGCATCGCTGATTGCGATATCCCCCGTCTTGAACCACCCATCCGGCGTGATCGCCGACGCCGTCGCACTGGGGTTGTTCAAGTACCCCTGAGCGTGAACGTGAGCGGCCTGCAAGGGAGGCCAGCACCTGACACACACCTTCATCACTGTCGGCCCTCGAACCCACAACTCACCCGCACATTCGATATCAGTAATGATCTACAAACGAGACGCCACGCGTGAGTGATTAATCATCAACGGGAACAAGGACGAGCCAGAAAGTGTTCACACGCTCACCTCTCCTGCGTCTTCGCGGACCAGTCGTACTTCGAGATTGGGAAGCACACGACCGACGGAACCAATGTGGGTGTTGGCGTCCTTTGTGTGCAAGATCGTCATCGTCGGGGAGGTCTCCGTGAGACCGTATGCTAAGATCACATGAAGAGATGGGGTCAACGCGATGAGTGGCGTGACGGGGGCAGTAGACGAACCCTGAGCTACGACGACGTTGGCACCGAGTTTTTTAAGGCGCTTGGTTATGGTCGCGACAAGGTCTGCCCCCAAGGGAGCAGCGCCCGAGTAGAGCATGCGAATTGATCTCATATCGTACTTTTCGACGGCTATCAAAAGAGGAATCATATCTAGTGGACAAATTTGCTTTTAGAGACAGATACAAACCCTCATGACGGGCGAGGACGACCAGCATGGGTGGAACGACCAACACGACCGACGTCCTGTATCGTTCCACGGCCTCACAGAATCGCACCGGATCGAAGCCACTCATGACCACCACGGGGGTGCCAAGTGAGAGTGGGAACATGAGCAGCTTGATTGCGCCATAAATGTGGTAGTACGGCAAACAACCAAAGAACACGTCCGGCTGTGGGCCGTGGGCATTCTTGGGGGGCAACGATGGCGTCAGGCAGGGGGTGGTACCCGGCCACGCGGGCCTCAAAATTTCGATGAGCGAGACGAGATTGAAGTGTGTTGTCTCGACGCCTTTGGATTTCCCGGTCGTCCCGGATGAGTAACAAAGACAGAACGTCTCGTTTGATAGTTCCCCGTCGAAGCTGACTTCGTTGGGTAGTGTGCCGCGCTGGAAAAAGGCCTCGAGTCCCACGAAGTGTGGAGTGTCTGTGGTTCCAGGGTCAGGCAGGCCCGTGAGCCAGTGCGAGGTAATCACGACGAGTCTGGAATGGATGTCGGAGTCGGTGTAGCCTAGGGATTTGAGGGCGTCCTGGACGATGGGCACGAGTGGCGGGTGTGCAAAGACTAAGCGTGCATTAGCGTTGGCATATTGATAAGCGAACTCAGCAGGGGTATAAGCGCTGTTGGCAAATGTGGCACGGAAGCCAGCAGCAGCAGCGCCATGGAAGAGGATGGGCCAGACGATGCTGTTGGGTGAGAAAATCAGGATAGTGTCGGGGGTAGTCGGACGGGAAGTGTTTGTGAGGGGTGTTGGAGGGTGCTGGAGCGAATACGCGAACTGGAGTGCGTAGGAGCGAAGGGAACCACGCGTGAGGACTGATGCGGAGACAGCATCGATGAACGCGGGGGACGCAGCGGGAAAACCGCCGACGAGGTCTGGTTCGTCTGGCGTCGTGCCCAAGAGGTGGGTAAAGATGGACCTGTGAAACAAGGGCACGTCCGGGTACGGGGAGGTTACCAACATAATGATGGTGATGATGAGAGCCGGGATTGAATGGATCCCTGCGGTCGGCTAACCATTTAGGAAACATGTTCCTTGACGACACAAGTCACCAGTTGTACCGCGACAGTCCGTGGTTTGACTGAAACGCGCATCGGCACGCCCCAACGACTCGGATTGACCTCGCTGGCGAGTCCTAGCAAGTTCTCACGACACCGAGGATTAACAGCACGCCAAGGTAATCTAATCTAATCTCTGTCAATGTGAGTCACCCACTGCCAGCGTGGCGTCGCATCTTTCTACCTACACATGTCCCTCTTTCTCTGCATAGACTGCGGTGGGTCAAAGACCTCCGCCGTCATCACAGACCGCGATGGCAACATCGTCGGCCGTGCACTCGGTGGACCATCCAACTTTGCCTACATGTCCGCGACCGACTTTCAGCAAGCCGTCCGGACAGCCGTCTCCAACGCACTCCTGACGTGCGTCTTCCCGCTCGCGACAGAACCTGTCCCCCTCCCTGTCGAACCAGGCACATTCGCCTCTGCCTGGTTCGGTATCTCCGGCGTAGACTCCCCCACCGCGGCGCGCAATGCCGCCAGCATCATCGCCCCGCTCATTAATCTCCCCCTGGACAGCCCACACCTCACTGTCGCCAACGACACCCATCTCCTCGCCGCCCCGCTTCGCCTCCGTCACGATATCGCCCACGCCGTGACTGCCATCGCCGGCACCGGCTCCTGCATCGTGTCCTTTGCGCGGAATGACATCGGCATCCCCGTCGAGCTTGCGCGGACAGGCGGGTGGGGCTGGATCCTCGGCGACGAAGGCGGCGGGTTCCACGTCGGCCGCGAGACCATCCGGATGATGATGCACGATCTCGCGTGCGCGTCGTTGGGTGTACCGTCCACCCCGCGAAGCAGCCTCAAGGAGCAAGTCCTCGCGCGGTTCGGTATCGCGGGAGAGGAATACGCTGCCGAGGTGCTCACTGTGATACACGTCCCCGAGTCACACCCTCCCCTGGACAGCGCGCAAGGGCCGGACGTGCCCGCATACCAGCGTGTCGCACGCGAAAAGCGTCTCTCGCAGCTCAGTCCGCTCGTGTTCGAGGCGGCATTCAAGGAGGGGGACGCATTTGCGTTGAAGGTGCTCCGCAACTGCGCGGGCGCGCTCGCGGATCAGATTGCAATGCTTTGTCTAGCGCCGGGAGAGGACGTGGCACTCAAACCGAGAGGGGTCAAACCAGAGGACGCGATTCTGTGTTTTGGAGGCAGTCTGGTCGGAGTCGAGGCGTATAGAGCGCTGGTGTTGGTCGAACTCGAGAAACGCGGGTGCGTCTTTCGGTACGTCGAGTTCGTCGAGGACGCAGCGGCTGCAGGAGCGGTTAGTTTGGCGGTGACGAGAAAGATGTAGACTTAACTATGAGCTCGCCCTAGTGTCCTTGTACCTGCCTGCCCTAGTGTCCTTGTACCTGCCTGCCCTAGTGCAACATTCCCACGCCTTGCCTGGGGAAAGAAAACTGAACGGTCGCGTGTTCTTTTCTTCGTGCGGCGACACGGCCAACCTGTTTCCCATGTTGCTCATGGCTGCGGTCTGCACGCGGCCGTTCGAGTGTCAGGCCGTGTTACGAGCAATTCGGACGTCTTAGCACCCGTGTATCGCGTCTTCGCAGCCCTTGCGGTCCATGAAGAGGGGACGGGTCGGTGGTTCCGTACACGACATTTTGTTTTCGTCGTTCTCTGCGTTTCTGATAGCTTGCCACGTCTAGTATCGGTGTAGAGCACGACTCGGGCAATATGCCTTGTGAGGTCAAATGTTTTCGAGACAATCCGTGCGTGAGACAGGCATTTCCTTTCCTTGGTGGGTAGGGAGTCGGGCCAGTTAAGGATGCTTATCCTGGAGATGTCGTCTCCTGTAACTAACATCGGTACCAAGGTCGAACGTTGACTACGTGCTCGCACTCGTCCACGAACGCGCACTCATTTTTGGCATGTGCGTTTATCTGGTTGAAGCACCTGACATTACTCAAAGGGTAGACCCACGTCGGTCTCTTTCTCTTTTTGTCCTCTAGTGCGCCATCAACCCACATCTTTATCGGGCAGACTCTCGCCCTGAAACGGTGCTTGAGTAGTAGTCGTAAATTTAAAAACGGAAACAGAGGACTTGACGTTCATTCACAAGCTCACAACCCGGTCAGCTGGCATGTTCAGCTGAATTTTCTCTCGCCGTCTCCTCACTTGATCGTCATTAACTTCATCTATTCTCATGCATGCGACGGAAGCCATTCAAGTAAGGCCCCGAGATAGGCAAGCATACGTTCAGGGGTCTAGACGCCGTGTTCGACAAGAGCAATCGAGCGTCACTAAAGGCGCTAGCGAAATAATATACCAAGTTCGACCTCCCATTAAATCCACCCCGCCCCTTTGCTCGTCCGGCTCCCTTTCCTTTTTTTTTTGCGGAGCCCTTGTTTATGGCACGGGTGGAACATGCCAAAGCTTTGACTGCCTCCGCATGGGCCGTACACTCGAATACAACGGCCACCAGGACTGTACGTCGGTCCGTCACGGCGTATGATGCGGGTCACGCTTTCGTCAACGTGATCTGTGTGGGTACCATTCTCAATGTTCACAGTCAAGTATCAGTATATCACCTGAGGCATCCAAACTCTTGTCTTGAAATTCGACCGCTTGCCCTGGCTGACTGCAGCAGGTAAAACCGAAGCATAACGCGAGAACGACGAGGGAGGACGAGATATACGTGATGGTGTTGGTGGTAGTAGAAACAATGTACCAAGCGCGTGCGAGTCAAAAGTATTTGCTGCAAGGCTTTTTCGAACGGGGGCTGAGGAATTGGATCGTCTATATCCCCTCGGGCAGCCAGCTGGCTCGTGGACCAAAGGGGATGGGTTCTCTCCTCCCAGGATAAGTTCCGCGGTGGTTACGGGGGGGAATTCCTGGGCCGCATCTCTGGCACTGCCGACGAGCGAGTGGCATGTCTACAGAGGCGAAGCTCACTGCTGTCAATGTTACCCTTGTACTTACCTGGGGCAGCGGCATATGGAGAATGCGACGAGCACAGGAGATTTGCGTGGTGTTTTTAGCACGTGGTGCGTGTGCGCGAATCAGAGACCCCGCTGCAAGACATCAGGAGCGGTTAGGAGACTGACCTCTTGGGAGGTGCAGGACCAGTGGCAGGCATTGTCGAGCATGCTACGTCTTCGTGAGCCAATCGGGGGTTTCCTCTGCATGGAGAAATACATGGGCCGCTCCCCATTCCAGACGCTCAACAGACCGTCTTCCAACGTGTTACTGTCTGCAAACAGATATCGAGCATGATTGGCTGCGTACCACATAGGTATACAAGGGAGGCACGACAAGTCTTCAGGAAAAGCGTCACAGTCGAAGTCCGTTTTAAGAACCACTGCAAACACCACCTGAGACATTTTAGCCTGCTCACATCTGCTCCCTGTTCACCCTAATTTGCCCCAGTAAACCATCACCCTCAAAAAGTCACCGAGCCTGACAACTTAGCTTGCAAACCATGACTATGGACGGCAGGTTCGTACGTACTTTCTGTGCGCAGTTGTTCGGTCAGCATAGAGCACTGTACCTGTATGACGCAGGACTGACGAGTGGGTAGGATCGGAACGTGGCAAAGGCCCGTCATCGTTAAGCGCTGAGACCATCATCGGACACGTTGTTAAGCTCAGTTCGAAATACGATCTGTAGACAAGTTCCAACCGGGATGGAGGGAGTTGAAACGCAACTGACGAAGGAGGGGGATCGGAGCAAGAGGGGCGTGCGCCACCAAGTCAACCAAGTCGACCTGAAACGGCATCGGCGATGTGATCAAAGTCGTAGTAGCTATCACGAGAGTATGTGACACGAAACAAGAGACGATAGTTGGTGCATGAAAAATGTGTCACAGGAACACGACTAGTGTCACATCCAGATACAAAAATGCCTCTGACGAGTTTGCTCGAATCTGTAGTTACCTTACCCCATCCATCTCTCATCCTAGGGAATTCAGTAGAGACAATTGTTTTACGAACCATGTCGAGGAGATACCCGGCTATTGCTGAACGGACTGGTTTCAGCGCCGTTTGTGAGGATCTAGTGCCATTATTTCTGGGCCAAGCAAGACCTCAAATGAACGTAGTATATTGCTGCCAGCAAGTTGGCGCCAGTACTCGATGATTTTGGAAAAAGCGCCTCTAGGCAATTTCCAGTTTCGGCGCTTGTTCAGTGTCCGTTACCTGTAGTGGTCACCAGATACGAACGGGTAGATGCAGTTCAGCTCAATGGTTGGATGGCAGTGAAACGTGCAAACAAAAGTTCGCTTTGTTTTCCGGAGGCACGTGACAAGCGCAAGTTACCGCACGAACTCTCGCTCGACCATGTATCATCTACACATGGCGGTATGTGGAAATGTTGTTGTTCAGACCCCACATTCAATGAAGTCTATTTGCCAGAACCATGAAAGACCGCTGAGCATCGTGTACAACGCTTATGCCAAGCTCACCCACCAGGAGTTGGTCCTCTTCCTCAAAGTTCGCGGCCTGCCCACCTCTGGTGCAGATCCAGAGCTGGTATCACGACTAGCGCATCATGACTTCCACACGTATCACTTCCCAACCGCATCAGCAGAGAGTCTATCGTCTTCGGATTCTATCGAAGATATGAAACTAGACTCAGGGTCGCTCCAGTCGCGCACGCCAGACCTCCCAATCGAGATTTTGGCAGAAATCTTGGACCATCTCGGCAACTGGCCGCTCTGTCGTGCCCTCGGCGTACCCACATCTCTCCCAGTACCCCAAGAGTGGATGGCAGCATGCGCCACCGATCTTGCCTTGCTCACCGGCTCTGTGCTACTCATCCGAGCCTCTGACCCTGCGCTCAACCCACCTACGCGACTCGGTGCTGCTGCGGCCGTTCGCTTCGGGTACGTTCACGTGCTCGAATTCCTACTCACGCAACATCGGCACATCTTCCTGTCCGTCTTTGGAGACGACCTGATTCCGATCACGGCGTCCAAGCACGGTCGCATCCCCGTGCTCTCATGGTGGAAGCACGGCTTCGAGCAACATCCCGAGCTGGTGCTCCCTCCCAAACCAGGCACCGTTGCCGAAGCGATAGACGTTGCCTCCCGCAATGGAGGGATCACCTCGCTCGATTGGTGGGCTGCGTCTGGCCTCCCTCTCGAGTATACCGAAGCCGCTCTCGAACAAGCGAGTTCGAAGAACCAAACCGCCACCCTCGACTGGTGGAAACGACAACATTTGCAGAACGGTTTGCCCCTTAAAACTGGTCGTGCCATGGACATGGCGAGCGCGGCTGGGCACGTTGGTGTCCTCGAGTGGTGGGCGAGGTCGCAGCTCGAATACCAATATGACCGCCATTTGATGCAACACGCGAGTTGTCTGGGCAAGGTTGATGTTTTGGAGTGGTGGTTGGGGAGTGGGCTACCGGTTTCCTTCGACGGAGAGGCCCTTACGGGGGCTACACGTCATAACCGCAGCGAAGTCCTCGAATGGTGGGATAAAAGTGGGCTCCCTATCCAGTATCGGATGTGCGACATCGAGGAAGCCTTGGAGGATGCTATTGGGGGTGGGGACAAGGCGAGGCGGTGGTGGAAACAGAAAGGAGTTGACTTCAATGCAGATGACAAGGAATGGATGAAGCTTCAGAACCTGAACTAATGAAATAATATCCTGTTTTTTTAACCTTGTTCCTTTCCGCCTTTCCGAGGTGGGCACTGCAGATCATTGCTATCCAAATATCACTTGCGATGCTGTTCAATTTCAGTGTCACTAGGGTTTAGTATCTTAAGGATGATACGGTGGATGTCGGTGCCCTTCACTCTTGGACAAGGATCCCGTGTAAAGGGAAGCCCCGCCCCATTGTAAAGCCAAGCAAATAGATTATTGCTAACAGATATGGATCTACAGCCGCGGCTATCATCCTTCGTGAAGATGCCTGCGAAAAAGGTGAACGGGAAAACTGTCGCCTACGCGCCGGTTACGCACTGTCCCAGTACTTTGTTCATCCGGAACATGTCAATCTTGTCGACGGAAAAGACGGCACGCAGCGCATTGTCACAAACGATTTCCCTCTTGTTCGAAGGGTTTTGCAGCTCGTTCCGACGGATATATTCCCATAATTTCTTGACGACCTGCGGGCGAGAGAGTTTCTCCACCGCCAGCACTGCGGCCAGCGGAACGCTAGAGAGGACACAGCACTCAGACATAGCACTTCAAGCGCACAAGGGTATGTCGCGCCACCTGAGCGTGTACTCTTTTGCGAACCCACCCTTGGCCGCACTCCGTTTCTTCGGCTTGACCTCCTCGACCTCCGACTCAACCGTCTCAGCGCTCTTTTTTGGCTTTCGCCTCGCCTTCCGCGGGCCCGATGCGCCAGCGGCCGATGTACTCCGCCGCGATCGACTATTGATTTCCGTCGACAACTTGCGAGCCAACACCGCATCGCTCTCCTCCACGCTCTTCTTGCCCTTTTTCTTCTTGGACGACTTGACCCCGTCCTCGCTCTCTTGTACATCCTCGCTCGGCTCAGCGTCTCCCTCTCCTACGTCCCCGTCCAACCCCTCGCCCTCCTCCTCGCCCTCCTCGCCATCATCGTCTTCTGCCCGCTTCCGTTTCCCTCCTCCGCTCGACGCGCCCTGACTAATGTCATTGTATATCCGTGCAATCACCTCGTCGACGTCCTCGCGCTGCGTTTTGAGCACCGCGGGCGTCAGCCCCAAGTATGCGTACTGCGAGTCCTGGAGCAGTGCTTTGCGCACGCGTTTGGCGCTGATGGTCGAGAGGTCTGTTCCGGGAGCACTGAGGATGCGTGCGATGGGCTCCTCTAGCGCTTCCAGGTCGAGGCTCATCGTGTACTGTCCCACCTGTTATTGTTTGGGCGACGTCCTGAGTCGTTCGTATTTATGTCCGTTAGTCGGATGGGGGTATCTGCCCACGTCTGCGTGATGGCGCTGGACGTGGTCTTTCGACTGTAATGAGGCGTATGGACACAAGCAAGTGCTTGAAGCTGCTCAACGTCGCCGTCGTCGTTGAGCTTCACTCGCGTGTCGACCTTGCCGCATCAGACCAGCTCTGTCAACAAAACAGTGCCAGCTCACCAAGCAGGGCCAAACAAGGCTTATAGTTTTGGAGGGATAGCCAGTAGTAATGGATAAGATAAACATCTCAAGAGACCCGTCATCGCCAGATCAGCCAATCTTGTCGTGCAGGATCACCAGGCGGAGGGAACATCCCCAGATTCTGCCGCTGCTCTCCAGGCTGTTGTTCCTCCTGTTCCCGCCGTGCGTGCTCCACGATCCGAGTCCGGATGTAGATCAGAATCGCAACGGCCACACACAGTCCCACGAGCAACATCGTTTCCACCATCTCGTTCGCAACCTCCTCACCCCGGTGCCCACCCCGCAACGCTGCATCAAAGTAGTCTTCCGGTCCAAGGTCGCCGTCGCGCTCGTTCTCGGCGTTCCTCCTGTCCCGTGCCCACTGAAACAACCCATCAACTTGGTCGGCCCCAACGACCCACGAAGAACGCTGAAGACACACCTGAACAAGATCCTCCTCTTCTTCTCGGCGAGGTTCGCCCGTCCGACGTCTGTGAAACTCATCTCGGGCTTTGCCCATATACCAAGAGCCATCGTCCCGGAAATCGTCCACCAGTTCCTCGGCGGTGGAGATAACCCGTTCGTCGTTAGCATCCGATTGTGCCGGGGAAGCAGGATCAATCTCCCGTTTCAAGTTCGTCCTCTCGCCGACGGACACTACGAAAAAGACACCATCAGCGCTAGAATCGGTGGGGTGGCCTAAGGGAATCGGTACGTTTATCTTCGTCGTATCCCCACAGAGAAAGCCCAT
>JBBPKC010000062.1:61218-74741 GCA_038089055.1 Tylopilus aff. balloui | reverse complement strand
GCACGTTGTCGTCGACCGCAAGGACAGTATTGGGAACGTTCTTTAGGACGGTAGATAACTTTTCGCGTGCGTAACGAGATAGACGATGTAGGCTCTCCCGAAGCTTTAGAGGAAGGAGCGAGGACGGGAATAGGGGTGCCAAGTAAGTGAGTGTGTACGGCCAGGGGGATCGACATCATACCTCTTGGCCACGTGCGTTCGACACAACTCTGAGGCATGCTTCGAGTGCATAAATGTCGGTGTATGGCATCGCCGTCGAATACATGAGACTCGTTGCGAAGTTGATCAAGTATTCCCTTACGATAGGCGAGGTCAAGACAACGCCTGCGCAACAAGACGAACACGGGATCAGCCTCTGATTGGATATTCTCAAAAGACGGGTAGTAGGTACCTCCGTAAAACCCCCACCCCTTGCTGAACGAGTGGATCTTGGTGTGGACGCGATTGTTCAAACCTAGGAGCGAGACGTACCCGGTTCCATTGGGTCCGCAAATCGCGGACGTGTGAGCCTCGTCCACGACGATATGCGCGTGTCCGGCAGGTACAAGAGCCTCCACCAGCTCCACCATCTGTGTTAGAGGACAAAAATCGCCCTCCATACTGTACAGACTCTCCAATAGAACGAATACGGTGGAGGTCCCTCGAGCGACTCGAGGATGTTTCCGAAGGACACTGAGAAGGCACTCCTCGAGGGAAGTTAAGGAGTTGTGGGAGAAGCGGTAAGAGGCACAGGATGATACACGTGATGATACACGTATACCGTCCCGGGTAGACACATGAACGAACTCATCATAGATGATAATATCGTCTTTCTGCGGAACAGTAGCGACGAATGCAACGTTGGCACTAAAGCAAGAAGCCATAAGCAAAGCAGATGGGGCCCCGAAGAAATGTTTGAATCCGGTTTCGAGCGCATTGAACTCCAGAGAGTTGCCAGTTGAAAGGCGGGAACCAGTGGATCCGAGTAAGCGAGCTGGACCTGCTGCGTGCACTTTATGCAAGAAAATGTCCCTGATAGAGCGATCAATGGATAGTGATAGATAGTCATTTGAGAAGAAATCAGGAGCAGAAGACGGGAGGGGCTCATCAAGACAAAATATTGTCATGCCCCCCTCGGCTCGATTGGCAACAGCTACCTGAAGGGAAGCATCCAAAACTGAAGGTCGGGACATGATAGATTGGATGAGATGGTTGCTCGCGCAGGCTCTTTATGCTCCGGAGCAAGTGTTAGGCTCGGCTACCACACGTGATCTTGACATGACATACCCTGAGAGGCATCACATTGGTGGTGTCCCGTGACAACCACGCATCGACTTGTCGAGAGCACTAGAGTGACATGTTATACGATTCGCTAGAGACACTATCAACTTGCCATTTATGATCACAAAAATCCATTCTTAGATCGACCCAGATCACCGCGGGTATGATTGAAGTAAATCAGAAGTCTGGACGCTATGCAAGATGCCGCGCCAGTAACCCTTTTGGCTTTCGTTTTCCGGAAGTGGGGTGCGTCCTTGCCACGCAGAACTGGCATCGATACTACTTCGGATGCGGTCCTTACACTTTAAAAATGGCCGGTCTACACCCAGGCACCCCCTACGGTGTGATATGAGAAAACGCGGATGGATTGGTGAAACGTACAAATCCGTACACTCTCCATAAGCTACCACGGTGACGTTAGTCGTCAAGACGTCCCTGAAACTTCATGCAACGTCAAGCTGTAATAAGCCAGCGGCGCTGCAAAGGACAAACGACAGTCTCACACTAGACTAAGACGGATGAGTTGAGACACGCTAGTTCTAGGAATTGATTATGAATACCTCAAATCTGAGGCGATAGACCAAACTACGACGTACTGAGCAGTACCTGATTGCTGAGCGAAACCGATACAAAGACTCACGTTTACATGACCGCTACGTGAGTAGCGTCATCGAACCAACCAACAAAACTTAAAGGCGTGTCTCGAACCGGGAGTCTGCCAATGGCGTTGTGCCCTCACCATGCAGAACTGAATCGGCAGGTTTGCGTCAAGAACAGGAGTCGGAGCTTACATAAAAATTTGCGAGTGTCGCACTTGAACTTTTTCAGCTTTACATAGGCCTAACTTCAACGTTTTGGTCCAGACCTCAGAAGGGCCAGATGGAACTACAAACCAACCAGCATATGCGATTCGGTGATTGGAAACGGAGCAAAGTGACCACAAGCCTCGGCTATGATTCTTACCAACACCCTTAATTTTGGGGCCAAGCACTCCCCGCTAGCTCGATCGGAGGCCCTCCATCTGGACCCTTCTCGACGGGCCCTCTTCCACAGATTCTCCGTAGATCGTTAATTATGGTGTCGCCTGACACGGACTAGCCCGTGTCATCACTGCAAAGTCCGTCGATGCGCCTGGGGGCTATTACCTTCCAAGGTGAACTCGAACACGTGGAGCAGCTATGAACCCGTATAGAGGTGCGGCCATCATGAAACGTGGTGTGTTTCTCTAGACCCCAGTTGTTTAGCGGCGACCACAACAGAATCTGGGACGTGATTAAACGGGCGGGCACAACCTTTGTCCTGCACCCCACTACAGCTTGATGCACACGCATGGAGACACACACAATGATCATCTATCACCCCCGGACAAGGTTTGGCGATGACTGAAAATTATCCCTTTCAAGGGACCTGGAATGCCGTTTCCTTGATATTTTTCTTAGGACCCATCCTCGATATCGCAATGGATCGCGGGGAGTAAGACTTGATGTATCTTTTGCCTCGCGCATCTATGCCTCGCTCATCTGTGCCTCGCTGGCACAACCCCGCAAGGCTAATTTCGTTCGATGTTTCAAGAGACGTCGGGAGGCAGTCATTCCCCCTCAGTGAGGTGCAGAGGCCCAGATCCTAATGGGGCAGTATTACGGTTGGCGGGCGCGATCGGATCCCCTTGACCTTGGCATCGTTCATCGGGTACTGGAGAGTAGAGATGTGCGACCCTGGAGGAGCATGTTTATGAAGGCCGTATCGAATCGTAAGCTAAAAAAGTAGCCTACCCCTTCATCAGTTCTCGTATTCCAGTACGCTGAAATGGTCGAGTATAATCACATTGACTTTCATCACGCACCGGAATCAAGACAAATAGTCGAACCGGTTCGAACTAGACACCCAGACGCGCCAGTGACTCACCGATTGATGTATTCTGATGGGGTCGTGGAGAAACCTCGGGGAGCTCGGCCATTTGACTAAGTACAGGCTTAGTTAGTCCTTTCGGCTGCCAGCCGCTGCAGTTCGATCCAGAGGTCCTCGTGCGTGTCCTATTCTTTGTGCGGGTCGCCTTAATCAATTGAATTTTGCGGAGCAGCGCGTCGGTCTGGATCAACCTGAACACTAACGCCTCTGCAATAAGCCCAACTTCTTCGTCACCGCTACAGTGGCGCCACGCTCGACGACCACCCGTCAGTAAACCCTGACTCGGTCTGAATGGGGTGGGACGAGGCGGATCCGCGATCCAGCCCTCCCTGTCATGGTGGGACGCCGAGGATCTCCGCAGTAGGCCCGTATCGCCATAGAGAAACAGGTTATTTGCTTGGGTACATTTGAGACGCATTCAGATGTCATTTCGTATTGTTTGCATATAGTGTGGACACGGTCACCACGCCCGCACAA
The DNA here is from genome assembly GCA_038089055.1 of Tylopilus aff. balloui. Lineage (NCBI taxonomy): Eukaryota > Fungi > Basidiomycota > Agaricomycetes > Boletales > Boletaceae > Tylopilus > Tylopilus aff. balloui. The sequence continues at coordinate 71,096 of JBBPKC010000062.1, read as the reverse complement.
ATCCCAAGTCCGTGATGCTGTGATCTGCATTGTATTTTTGTGCCCACTGGGAGTCGGGTTGTATGGAAAATACTACTCTTTCAACTGCCCACTTAGCTCAATTGATTTGAGTTGATCAAGTGACACCACGAGTTCGAGTCTCGTAGTGGGCTTCTTAGTTTTTTGTGTGTTGCATGCATTCAACCAGTGAAAAGTATCAGACCCCCTTGTTGGGCTTGATTGATTCATGTTTGCACAGTAAGCCCAAGGTCTCCTGTTCCGCTTACGCTTATGTTCACCACGGAGCACTCCTTGAGGAAATCGCACACACGTTGTGACTGGTGGTCGATGTTACAGCAGAGGGACTAGAGTGGAGATTGAAGGCGACGTAAAAACCAACGTGTTGTTTATGAACGCGAGTATTTAAGACAGCACAAGTCAATCCAAGGTCCAGTGTTGATCGTGAGAATGAGAAGGATGCCGAGAAGGATGCGAGTTTAGCGTGAGCGTTGAACAGAGCCGCGCAGATCAGGATGGATGAGGTAACAACGCACCGGAGACCCCGAGATAATCCCATCTTTCCAGTACCCACATATGGAGTTGCCAGCGAACACAGAGAGAGCTGAATGGTAACTGACTGATGAAACACAGAAATCTTTCGAAGGGACCAAGGTCAACACCTTGGTAATCGAAAGGAGGTCGCTTACATCTCCGTCCATGGGCAAAGGTATATAACAGCTCGGCACTAGGTGAAGAACCGAGTGAAGCCGGGGATCCATAGGAGACACACTAAAGAGATTGGGGGAACGAACGAAACGGAAGTAGTGAGGAGACACAGGTCTTGATCTCTTAGATCAACGAAGTGCTGTAAAAGCCACAGAATCGTTGCTGGTGGCCATGGTAAGTCGCCTTGGAGGCACAAACCGACTAGAGAGTAATTCAGTGTATGGACACCACATCTATACATGTTCACGGGTTGTTGAGTTCTTTATGTCTCGAAGATCAGTCTTTTTTCTGTTTCATTAGTTGATCAACGTTTGCTGTGACACAGCCCAGCTCGCGGGGTTCCGTTTGCATTTATTTGTTCCACTCCGTGCTCCTACCTCATGACGAATGAGAGCAGTTCCAACGAGCTTCGTACTGTTGCCAAGAGAAACCAGTAAACCAAGTTGAGCGACGACACTTTGGAGGTTCTGGACATACATTCGGGTGTCGCACCTGGCGCTGCCCAAGCTATAGATTGGTGCCACGCAAAGACACTCCGCAATCACTAGGAAATAAGCCTGAAATAAAGGTCTTCAAGTTGCCCGCTTCAAGGTGCGAAGAGAAATTCCCATAACCTGGAACCAGGAGTCCAATTTCATCGGGTTGATGGATGTTTGCACAATTGTGCACTCTGTGTTCTCGTCCCGGAATTTGGCTCAGAATCAGCCACTGAAAAGGTTCCAGAGGGATGGTCATACTTGCTATAACGATGTGATCGGAGGTGACGGACAACAAATGTATCATTATTAGGCAGGCACATACCCACCGCATTAATGTGGGTGTCATAGACACGCGACGTCATTAGACGAGTAGCGCCACCACTATGATTAGTAGTGGGATGGAGCAGTGGGATCTTCGAAAGTCTCACCCCGACATTGCCCTTCTCCTGTATTGCAGAGCATGTCAGACATTCGGAGCTGTGGATCGTTCGTCTTACCCTGGAACGGTTACACGGCCACATCTGTTCATTACCACCAGGGCAAGTGACAGGGACAAATGGGCGTTCTAGACAGCACTCGATTGCGGTGCTATTCGCCACTGATCAAACTGGCGCGTACCAGTGCGGGTGCCCGGGCCGAGGACCATTTCCTATTCGGGCTGGCTGGTCTCATGCCTTCTCAGCGTCGTGGTCGTCGTTGTTGCCGTCTACAACATCCCTCGCGTCCGTTTTATGTGCGGGATCACCACGATAGGCGCGGACAAGACCTGAAGAGTTCAAATAGGCGGCAAATGAACGGACCGAGTAAGCTAGCAGGAAGCCTTGTCGAGTTCGCGAACAAGACCCTGTTGCTGTTCTGTCCTAGTGCGGTGTTAGGAACGCCCGTTTATCGCCCCACTTCTCGCGTTTTGTACCCACCGGCCCAGGACAATCCCCCAACACCGCACCGACATGATCGAGGACGGTGTCCCTCGCTCATTTAAAGGCAAGGAGTGGCGTCATGTCGTACAGTCTCGCTTGTTGTAACGCCTGTCGTAAAGGACCCAAGTTCAGCTCATTTAACATTCGTCTCGTTGGCAAGCAGCTCTTGTTTCTTCTCTCTCCCCACCACAGGTTCCTTCACGTCGTGCACACTCACGTCCTTCACGCAAAGCATAGCATCACTCCACTTATATACCTCACATGCATACTACCACATGTTCATCAGCCCTTCATCTCTCGTTCTGAACTCCACCCACTCTGCTTCCGGGGCCATCCTGGGTAACATTCATTCGGTCAGGGCTTACCCGTTTCCGAGCTGGCTGCCCTTGTCCACGCCCCTCCTCCCACCACCTAATCAGTCCTCCACCCCAACATCATCCTACACCCATTTTTCGTCAATTTCCCGATCACCACTGCTTTCCGGGTCTTCTTCAACAGTTCTACCTTCAGGACCTGCAGCCTATCCCCCCTTTCTGGGTGGGCCCAGTATGATTAACACCTCAAGCCAATCAGGTCCAAGGTGATACATTTGTTCACGTTGTTTGTACCGCTGATCCTATTCGACTCTAGTGACTTCGCCACTTCGAATTCGCTAGGACCGACCAGGGGTGCAACTACCAGAGCGGGTACGAGCCTACCGCTGTCCTCTCCTTTCAGCTCTAATTCCAGCGTTTCTGCTTCGCTTGTTTCTCCGTCAACTGCGCCTACTTTATCCCTCTCCGCCAACCCGCCATCCGTGTCAGGGTTCTCCTTTACCTCTAGTACAACCTCTTTCCACCAATTTTCCGAAACATCAACAACGCGAACATTCTTGTCACCGACGGTGGGACCATCATATTCGTCCCCCACGGGTTCACTTTTTACGTCATCACCTATTCTCCCTTCGTCCACACCATCCTCGACGACTGCGACTACTAGGAGTCTATCCGTCGTCCCTGACCTAACAACGGCTATTGTCTCAACGACATTGGTGCAATCAGTCAACTCACCTTTCTCTTCACCTTTAAACTCGCCCTCCGTCTCAACTTATACGATCACATCTGTTCTTATAGGTCAAGGAGGAACCACCACTAAGTTTGTCACCGCCAGTAATGTGTTGAGCACCGAACCTCCTGGAAGCCCAGTGAACGGGTGAGTGCGCTACTCGTCTTTTCTCGTCTACTTTGGCCCAGGTTGTTTCGCACACGATCAGATATGATCACCGTGTAGATTCGATCTTCTTCCTTCTTGTTCGATTCGATTCCTGCCTTGTTCGTTCGCGCTTTCCCCCTGTGTCGTCATGATCTGTTCGACCCTGGCTGACGTTTTTGCGATCACTTCTGGTACGCTAATTTGGCGATTGTCGCCCATCTCTCGAACACGATTTCTTCCATCCGGGATCCGTCTGGTTACCATTTCCATTCGTGGCGATGCTTCTTGCACCCTAGCGCTGTCACACTCTCTTCCGGTACTATTGCGGCAATCGTGCTCGGAATTGTTGGTGTACTTGCGTTCTCGGCCCTCTGGCTCTTCTGCGCTTGTAAACGTCATCGAGAACTGATACGAGAAGCCACCCTCGTCCCGCCAGAGGATCATGCTCCAGGCCCACTTGATGATGAAATACTGGGTGTGGAAGAGCTTGAGTATGGTATTGGGAGCACGCACAGCGCTGAGAATCTCATGTACCAAACGGGACTAGCCATGGAAGAGCACCCTGCAGGCATTCTCCCCGCCCTGTACTCGACTGAACGACTCGGAAGTGGCAACGAAAGAGCGAGTACTACAGGAATTTATGGGTCTCCCCACGATACCGCTACTGACATGGACTGGGATGACAATGTTGCTAGAGCATCGTCTCCGACACTTCCACTCCACGTGCTGCCGCCTGATGATCCACCATGTATGATTCCGCTCTCACCGCCTCCACCTTTATCGCAGTCTTGGAACCATCCAACAATGCAGCCCGCCCCGCCACCCTCTGCATACTATATGACCTCGCGCAGAAGAAGTTCACCAGGCCCCGACGCAGCTACATGCTTTGGTGGATATAGTGTTGCCCCTTCTTGTAACTCGCATTACGCTCGCTCGCAGACACTCGGCTCAGGCTCAGGCTCAGGCTCAGGCTCAGTGGACGCTCTCAGCAGGACACGGACGGGAAGCGAGGATCCACTACTAGGCATCAGCAAGGTGACAGAGGCATCCGTTGGCGCTTCTACCCCTGGAGGCGTCAGCCCCACGACCACGATCGATCCAGGAGGCCATCGGCCTGGCCTTGGATCCGCGTTTGGTTCACCTGCGGCTTCGATGTATAGTCCCAGCAGTGTATACCGCTCCCTGCTACACGACACTTCTGGGTCACAAGATGTGCGGACTATTTCTGGAAGTGGGTCCTACGGATACGCACGCAGCGGCACGCCGAGTAGCTTTGATGTCCTCAGGAGCGTCTCATCTCGAGGGGTGCTGCCCAGCGTACACAGTCAAGGACCCCGTCAAAGCCAAGAGTTCAGTTTTGGTTTCGGCAGGGCTGGTAGCTTGTCCAGCAGTAGTATGGGGAAGAAGACAGGGAGCAATCGACATAGTTTTGGGATCCCTTCAACAAGTCTCAAGGCGTGGAGAGATTGGGGTTCGGTGGGTTCCGACAAGGAAAAGCAAGGAGAAAAAAATAGCCTACGGGAGAAGGATTTGAAATCACGGCCCCATAGCTGGACCTCAGCCTCGACCTCGGCAAGTGCAGACGAGAAACAGGGAAGAGGCAGTCCCATCGCTGGCGTCCGTGCATTGTTCGGGCGCCTGCGTCGTGCGGGACATACGCCTTCTCCTCACTCCTCAAGCAAGGACCTCCCGTCGGCAACACTGGCTTCTATGGATGTAGACCCAGAGAAGGCTGCTGCTGATCGAGTGACGCAACCACTGGTTCAGATAGAAGCTCCGACGCCACAACGGCGACGGTTTTCATTCATCCTCTCGAACCCCGATCCATATCTACCCTCGCCATGCCCTGGGGTAGGAGACATGTTGCCCTCTTCGGACACCCCACCTCGTCAAGGACGGCGACCAATCCAGGACGATGTGTTGGAACGTGATCCTGATGACGCCAGACCTGGAGGCATTCAGTCAGCAATGCCGTTTCCCACCGGATTCATGCTTGGGGTCGCACCGTCCCCGGTACCTACCGAGGAATTACACCTTACAGACGGTCTTTTGCATCCCCGTCTGCAAACCCAAGGGCGCAGTGACGCGAGTTTGAGGGACTTTGAGGATTACTCGCGACCTATCGGTGGCGTCAGTCCCCTTATTCCCCCTAGATGATTTCAGTCCGGATACTGATCGTGAAATTGCCTTTTCGTATTAGGTGGTGAAGAATCGATTGTACAGCACGACGACGTTTGGGACGCAGGATGAGATCGACAGGAGCCCGAGCCAAGGAACCCAAGTACAGGACGTTGCGTCAGCCGAACGCGGGAACGAAGCTGTCGACGTCTTTGGATCATCGATAGTCGGTACCGTTCCTCGAGACGGCTGGTTCGGTGACGACCACTCTCCACATTCGACAACGCGCCACTCGCCTATCGTGTGATCATCTGCTACCAAACGATAAACTGCATGCTGCCGCCCTGTGATGTTTGTTGACGACTCGACGCTCAGGATGCTTCACGGTGCGTATGCACTGTGCTCTTTGTGGCCGGCACTTGACAGGGAGATCCAGATTCTAGATGACCGAGCATGTATGTATGCGCAATCTACGTAAGAGACAAGACCAACGAAACGCGCAATTACCAACTCTTCTTACGTGCATATTCTATTTCATCACAACTTGGACGCGCTGGCGCGATGTACGATATGACCCAAAACACAGCACCATCACGGATAGACGCACATCAACCCGTCACATCATTAAGTTCACTCCCAGTAGGGTTCACGGTGCCCCGCAACATTCTAAATGATATGTATTATCTTAATAAATTTCACACCACGCATTCTCGCCAGCGAGATGTTCTGTTTTTTTTGGCATCCGTCGGTTTGTTATCAGTCCTTTTCGTTTTCAAACTTTGGCAGCATTCTCCCTTTCTTCCAGGCTACTGATAGACAGTTATATGCTTGTTTTAATACACATTCTTTCTGGAGGATACGTATGTTACCTATACCTGCTTTCCTTTGCGTTGCGCGCGACGCACATAATACGTAGTCACTTATCACACTCGGAACTTGGTTAACAAAGTCGGCGCGACAGCTCAGACTTGCGACCTGCCCTAAATCAGCCACGAGGGCGACCCTCTACGTGGCCACCTTTTCTTTTTCCAACTCATCCAGGACTCGCACTATTGTCCCCCTGCATCGATCGCATTCGCCCCTACTCGGCAGGAGTCTACCGCAAGTCCTAGAGCGACGACTGTTTTGGAGGGCGGCTCAGCTGGAGTGCACCCCAGGTAGACATGGGGAACGTAGATTCCTTACCGGAGCTGCTACAATATTTTTTTTCGGCTTTCAACCTGCATCGCGACGGACGTAGGGCTGATTGAGGTTGGGTACTTAGTTCCGAGTGGAAATTGTGATCTATTAAAACCATGAACACTTGAATTGCGAGACGGTTCAAGTGACCATGTCTTTTTTTTCTCCCTGGCCACACAGTGGACATACGCTTTGTACTTATGTGTTCTGAGAACTCGGAATCCGAAAAAGGATATATGTTGATCAGCTCAGAAATCGGATTGGTCAGCGCGAACGATCTATTGCACGCGCGTCCCTTGTTGCGTGTTGAGGCTGGACAGACGTCTCACTGCGCGCGATTGGGTCAATAACAGGTCCTGGGTGTTCCTCGTAAGCTTGGTAGACATGCGCGTCCTGCTGGGACCCAGTAGTCACGTTTCCCGAAGCGTTCCCAGTAATGCGCCATCCCGGGAGACTGCACCCCCTAAGCGTCGTTCTGGGGGGTGGAGAAAACGACCACTGAACACGGAAGCAGCCAGGATTAACACCAGGTCCGGCCGTTTGCGAGCAAAAACGGACAAAAAGAAAAAGAAAAGGTTGGCTTCTTTGTATGGCCTGCCGATGCATGCCACGGTACGTTCTACGCGCTCGGCCTGGACAAAGTCCGGCGACGAGAGGGCCAGCTAGACAGTTCCTTTGAGATGACAGACTCGGTGCAAGCGTGAGCATTACTGTCCATTCGCTTGCCCTCCGACGCGATGGTTCAGCTGAAAGGACCGGGGCTGATTGGCGTTTACTGTGAACGTAGAGCCCAGGTAACTGCATCGACGACGATCAGAATCGTACACTCCGACTGTTAAGCAACACAGGGCTGATATTGACCGCTCCAATGACCGTCCTTGGTATGGAGTGCCAGCAAAGAGAAGCGGTTCTCAAGAAGTCCGGGTAGACATCTCATCGCCCGCCCTCAATCGCGTCCAGAGACGTGACACCGTGGATAAGTATCGCATTTTACCGAGCAGACACCATGACTCACTCGCATGCGACTCTAGGGTGCGTGGCGAGACGCAGTGTATGACCCAGCGAGGGTCCGGCGTTTGACGGCATGCATGGACAGACCGAAGAGTGCGCGGACTAGCTCATGCGGACGACTGGATCTCGAGTTCATCCAGGGTCGAGGTGTTTCAGTGTGGGTCAGTAGTCGACTGCATGAATTGGTTATGTGGAGCCACAGAAATATGACGACTCGTCCGACGATCGTTGCGTGACTGACTCTCTCATGTTAACGCATCACCCCCATCACTTCTGGAATGAGCGCTTTTCAGCGGACGCCTCGCCTCTTCAAATGTTAAGTCTCAAGAAGGCTAAGACGGGGTCACTCCAGTTAGTCCCCCCCCGGCAAGAGCTACCTGGATAATCATGGTCCCGTAATTTGCAACGGCGATTCGATCGAGAGATCAAGCTAATTAAAAATAATGGATGATCCGATCACTTCTGCAGAACTCCACGAGAGGCGTAAACCTACCGGGCGATGGTCGCAGAGTTAGACTTTCGGTGAACAGATGTGGACCATTCTAGACGTTTAAACCGAGTCAGCCAGATCGGGTTGATGCTTATCAGACTCTACGTAGAGCTCGAGTAGCTGGATTGAGATACAAAGAGACGAATGCACGCACCCTACGAAGTGCTTCCGAACTAGAGCCCGATAGTCAATTACACAACGTCGCAAAACATTCCACCTATAGGAGGCTAGGTTAGCCACAAAGACTGGCCAACAATGGAAGCTTCACTTCACCTTCCTCGATTCCTTTCATGGATGGCACGGGAAAAGCGATCGTTAGCAGTGTGCTGCCTGCGGAAGGTTCTGTTCACACGTTTGAATGAGGCGAGAGACTTGTGTGCGCTGTTCGGATCTCTACGCTGCTCCGCTTCCCGTACGCGTCAGACAATGTCTTCCACTAGTTTATCTTCCGCAGCAGATGGTTAGAGCGTTCCAAACTTCCGACGGGCCACGGCTGCATGACGTTTCACAATGGCGATCCCTACGTAGTCTTCAAGAAAAACGCCTCACCTCGTGGCGGGTGGATCCACTTGCCGTTTTTTTACTAGACACCTGGGTGCGCCACTTGTACTCGATGAACTATCATGATTCCGAATCAGTTTGTTAAGAGAATGACGGTCGCAAATCTTAGAAAACACGATGTGCTTATCTAACCTACTCGAGGTGTTGTGTTGAGGTTCTCGGGGCGATCTTGCTTCCAACAACTTCATTTCTCTCTGCGGCGTGACGCATAAAATGGTGAAGCATCCGAAGTCGGAGCCGAAACGATTATATAGCCTGATGCGTCATGTCCACCATGCCAGACCAGGTTAGCAACTCACCCAAGTCGCAAAACCGCTGTGAGCGACCCAGTTCATGTTCGTTTTTCCGTTCCATTCCAATGCACTTCTCGTCCCACGTTTCACCAAATTGTACCACGAATGAAGATCGATCAAAAGATGTGAGCTACTGTACCGTAATCCTAGCTGATGTGGAACAAAAAAAAAAGTACAGGTAAGGATACGCAATTTTTAGCTCCGCGGGTTCCTTGAGGACGTAGCCGTCCATGCGAGTAGCACAGCACCAATACTGCCATCGGCGTTGGTATCGCGATTAGCAGCAAATCCCATTGCAGCACCTCCAAGCCGAGGTCTTTCGTTCTATCCCGAATCAGGCATATCTTGATGCTTTCATTCTGACCATACGATTATCCGGATGCGAAATACGCAGCGTCATAGTGATATCGTATGAGACCACTGTCTTCTGCGCCGCTGACGAACGAATACCTTTACTGGTATAACCCATGCGTATGTATTCGCAGCCTTCCGGTATGTCTGACGCCGAGCCGTGCTATCTAGGTTTGAATCTTTTATCATATACGGTGAGTAATAGAATCGCAGCAGACACCAAACCTTTCAGAGGAGTGTCACAATGCAAGAACCACATGTAACTGCGGAACCCCACCAGTCGTTCCAGCGCATAAAGGGAAGTTGTGTGCAGTGATCGAACAACCCCCCTCCCCCACCTACTATGTCGCAGCCGCCACTCTTGCATGATTCCCTTCGGGAAAATATCACCCGCCGAGTCAGAGAGGGGATGGTATTGCGCTGCCTCGACGACCACCTTCCGTCCAGTCGACCAGACTTCTTCTCCAACGACTACCTGTCGCTTGCCACGGACCCCTCCCTTAGAAACTTCTTCCTGCACCGAGTACGAGAAGCGGCTCCGGCCCGTTTGTTTGGATCTACTGGTTCCCGTCTTACTACG
>JBBPKC010000062.1:9311-46412 GCA_038089055.1 Tylopilus aff. balloui | reverse complement strand
ACGTAGTAGTACGGCATCTTTCGTTGCAGGCGTCTTCGCGAACGCGACGTGCGGGCTAAGGAGCGGATTCCCTTCGTCCATGGTGTCTGCATGTACACGGTTTGAGTTTAGATTTGTATCGTCTTGGGTATGAGGTATATCGGATTGTCGACTTTGGTCACGACTCCGTGATGTAGCGGTTCAGCACCTTGGTATGGAAAGCCGGATGTTCATGCTCTCTCGGATCAAAAAATATCAAACGTACAACCGATGGGGGGATAGGATGCTAACAAGCATTAATTAGCCTCCGCGGTTTCATTTACATTCGCATCTCCCCAACTTGTGCTGACTAGCTCGCAACGAGCCAGGCACATGAACTCAAGCAGTACTTCACTGTCAGAACACTGACCCACAAACCACGACCAAGAATCGTCAAACACGAACCACACGCGTCGGCTCCACGCCCCCCTCTGTCACCGCCATTGCCCTCCGTCGTGACTCGATCGTCTCACAGTCGATTGCGCCTACACCGGTTACATGCCAACATCTCACACCCCTGACAACGCTGTCCAAAGAAAAAAAGAGGACGCACAAACGTCAGCGACCGCACGCAAACAATGAGGGCAAGCGTCCACAACTCACAAAAAGATACAACGGGAGGTGATGCCCGCAGCTCTGGCAGACCCCCCCACCGTCTCGGTAGCGCCATCTCCCGTGGTCACACTCGTGGTCGTGTCGCAGCCGCTCCATCATCTCGCGCACGAGACGCTGGCGCATCGGGTCGGCGTCGCGGTTGTGGATGGTGGACTTGGGTCGTGCGCGGACGGACGGCGTCACTGTGGCCGCTGATGTCGACGCTGATGCCGACCCCGATGCCGGTGTTGATCTGGACTCTGGCGATACTTTGACCGACGTCAGTGCTGCCAGCAGTGTCGAGGCCTTCGATTTGGTTGCCGGAGCGGATGCCGACGTGGACGTGGACGTGGATGCAGAAGCAATCGAACTACGCCAGTTCCCAACCCTGTTGTTCGTCGCCTCTCTCGACGTCACCAAAATGGAGGTTGGAGGTCGCGCTGTCGAGGTTGAGGCCGTCGACGCAGAGGCAGTGGAACTACGCCAGCTCTCAACCCTGTCATTCACCGCCTCTCTCGATGTCATCAGAATGGAGGTTAGAGGTCGCGCTGCCGAGGTTGAGGCCGTCGGCGTACGGGTAGGGGTAGGCTGGCCATAACGTGTCTCTACAGCAGGCGATCGTACTGGGACTTGAGGAACAGGTCGTGTTGGTGCAAGCGGCTGTGCTGGTACCAAAGGGCGCGCAGGTGTTGCCAACGCCGGAGCCTGTCGTGGCGCCGGTACGGCAGGTCTTGCACCCAACCCGCCCGCCTGCGCGTGGTTAGCTGGGACGGCGACGGGAACGGGACCTGCCCGCTGCGCGGGTGCGTCGCGTCGTGCACCCCGTTCCCGGCCCACCCCAAGTTGCGCGGCTACCCTTTCCTCCGCAGCTACTAACAGCCGCCGTTCGTCCCACTGCGGACACCGACACGTCTTCCATCGCGCCAGACAGAGGTAGCAGAATTCGGTCCGACATCGACACGTCATGTGGAAGCAGCCGACGTGAAGCTCGATCATCTGTGAACAGCCGGGGCAGCGAGCCCAGCCAGAGGCACGGCTGAGCTCGAGGACTTGGGTGGCGTCTGCGTCGGGGCGACACGTGTGTGTCCAATCGCCGCTGTGTTGCTCGCGGCACTTGCCACAGGTCTGCTTGCCACAGCCCGGTGCGGCGCAGGTATACACCTTGCTGGCGAAAATACCTTCGTGGAGGGGTCCCAGGAAATGACTGCAAGTCGGAGAGGAACAATAGACACGCTTAAGAGTGCTAAATTCGACTTGTTTTTGCTGGAACGTTGTCAGGAGCTCGTGCGACAGGTGTGGTCGGACTTGAGCCAAGGGGATGTTCTGCCTACAGCAACGAGGAGGAAAGAGTGTTTCGTCCCGAGTAGCGGATTGGAATAGGTCCGTGATGCAGTCGATGCCATAATAGTGGCCACAGGGAGCGCGGACCTCCGCGCCACGGATAGGATCCTGGCAGATAACACAATCATGACCCGTTGGGCTGCCGGCCGTGACATATCTCAGCAAGAGACATTGATGGAAATGAGCTCAAGATGGACACACCGATTTGTCGTGGGGGGCTTAGGCGCAGGGGTAATCGTATTTGTCAGGCCATCCTCAGCCCGCCTGGCCCTGGAGTCAAGCGCTGGAATTGCGCCAAAAACCCGACCCACCACAGAGGAAAACCAACCTCCCCATGTTTGAGACGGCGCTACGGGTGCTGCATTGTTCCTGATAGAAATAATCAATGGTCACCTGGGCGTGAAGTATATACCATTCTAATTCTCTAACCTGGCGGCCGGCGCTGCACGTTGTCCAACTTGTTGATTGCCGTTTCGCTGGATTGCCCTCCTTCGGCGTACTTTCTATCAACTGGCGCCGAACGAAGGCAACAAAGCTACTCACCCATTTTCACTTGGGCGGCGAAGGACCGCACCCAGGCGCTGCGCCGGCGTCTGCTCAGCAGCATCGTCCCCAGCAGCGATCCTTAGCGCCAACGCCCTATCCTGGTTGAAAACAGCGAGGGCGCGCGCCTGCTCTAGCAAATCGTTCATGGCAACGTCATGATCCGACAATGGTGCGCCAGCACGGCCTCTGTGTCCAAAAAACGCCTGCATCTCTTCCATCTCGCTCAGACTGAGCTGGCTCAAGAGACCCAGCAAGTCCTCTTCGTAAGTACTTTCGACTCTCCCCCTTGATGCGAGTCGCCCGGAGGGCGGGACTCGAGAAGGACCGGCAACGTTCATGGGAAAGGGAGGAAAGAACTGAAGATAAACACCATAAGAAGGGTCCGCTTTTTATGCGGCCGTACATCGGCGGACACGTGCCTACAGCAAATAGAAGTGCCCAAGGCTTCGTTGTGTGCAAAGTTCGCTTGTCGAGTTACATTGCTTTCCGCCGCTCTGTACGGTCAGACCCACAATTCTCATAGAAATCCGTGCCTATAGAAAGGTTCAACCCAGAGTCGTGGCGGCCCGTGCGCGTCCCTGACCGGCCGCAGTCAGACCGCAGCCTCCTAGAATGGATCGTCCACACTGCGAACCCAAGCTCTCCCCCGTTCCATCAGATCCGGCTCTGTCATGATCGTCACCCCCAACAGCCAACCTTTCGAACGGCCCTCAGAGCAAAAAGTTCAAGTGGAAGGGCCTCGGGTAGCGCCCAACGAGGTACTCATCGCTCTTCGCCATAATCCTCGACTCGTCGACTAAACATGTCGCGCGCACAGCCTCCCCCATCTTATTCCGCCCACATTGAGTCGGGTAGCTCGAGCGCCTCTTCCTCACTTCCCACTTTCAAGAGTAAACCTACAAACTTTCTCTTGCTCTCTGCCGGGAACGACGACGTCCGTGGCGAATTCGCCGTCGATCCATCCATTCGGATTCCGTCTTCTTTGCTGCCTCCTCTTGGCGACAACGAAACCGGAGACGATCGCAAAAACCTATCGCTGACGTCTAAATACGGCTCAGTGGACGCCGAGATATGGCTCCTGCCTGGCTCTCCTTTACCGAGTGAGGGTACGACAGGCACACGCAAACCCCAGCGTACGACCATAGCCCTCACCTCCGGCCACGGATGGGTTCGTGCCCAACTGGTCCGTCTGTTTCTTTTTCGTTTTTCGTTCGCATCCTTTCTACGTCGGCACTAGCACACCCTCGACGGCGCAGCCCCGTTTTCGCTGACAGGCCGAACGTCATACGGGACGGTGCGGTTGGCATTGCCACGTTCCTTCCGAGGGTTGATATCCCTCTCCACACGCCACGGCAACATCTCGCTCAGCGACCCGCTTGCTCAGAATGCCATGCAACTGAGTCGACTCGGTACCATACGGTGGTATTTCGTGGGCGATTTCCAGGCGTCGGGTGAGGGCACTTGGAATGGCGACCAAGTCGAGATTGAGGCACCGCATGGATCGATTCGGCTCAAATATGTCGACGAGGTGGCAGAGGCGCAGAGCGGAAAGGCGCTGTTGAGTCGGCTGATGGGAATTTGACATCGCTACGTGCAGGATTGAGGGGGGGATGGGCGCCTGGGTGTGGTGTACAGGAACGCGGTCGCATCAATTGACATGATCGTGGGGCTATCTGCTGTGATCCTGCAGATGAGGCAAAGACTAGCACCAAGCGGTCACGAATGTGTCGCCCGCCGGAATCTTATCCGAGACGTGTCGATCCCCTGCCATTGCTATGGCGTCGACTGCCCTAATGCAATCTGCGACGCGAGACGGTACAATCTTTCGTAAATAGTGGATTACTCTGAGCGAAGCGAAGACGATTCGGAGGTTTACTAACCAGTTCCATCGGAAGGAGAGCGGTATCGGTAGTCGAGTCGGACCGCCCCCTTTTCTCTCCTACGGGCATATTTGCATGGTGTAATGACCGGACCGCCACGCTCAGCCGCTAAGCGAAAAGGCAGAATGTGTCACGGACGGTATATGTATTGGATACTGGGATCCAAGTAACCCGGAGCGGATTACACATGGTTTCGACTCGTCTTGCGGAAATTCGTGGACAGTCCAATAGACGGTGCGCTGGTGGCCGAACCTTTTGCTGGCTGACGTCCATCCCAAAAGGTCTCCGTTTAATCTCACACTGACTGGACGCCCTGAAGTGGTCGTGCATGGAGACCAATGTCGACGGATGATCATGCTGATGGGCTGGGATGCGTCCATGAAATAGATACCATCATAATACTGTGACAGCAAAGGATACCATACCAGCCGTACGAACCCAAATGTCAAAAGACCCACATGGACGATCACCCAACGGTTGCCTCGCTTCCGCAGGTCCCTGGTAGCATCGTGCAGCGTCCATGCAACCCGCCGATAACCTGTCCTCAGGCCCTTCTCAAGCAGTTCTTCGTGCACGTCTCTCGACACATCTGCCATCGTCGCCGATCGGCCACATCGTACCAACAACTCCTCCATAACCCGCAAATAAAATTACTGTTGCATACGGATCGCCTCTTCCAATGTCTGGCATCGGAACCTGCAGCTGCGGCCTCCCGAACGACGTTGGCACACCTGGAGAGTTCCTCGTAGCGGTATGAAAGAGAAAGCCCGATCGATGCGAGTTGAGTGAAGATGTCAACAGCGACAGAATATGCATTGAGGGAGTGATGGTTAATAACGTGAGCACGTGGAATCTAACGCTGTGAAGCGTGAAGTCGAGTATCGATTGAGCCGATGAGGGTCGAAGGGGTGTAGGAAAATCGCATCCTCGACGTCGCTGAGCTCCCCAAGATGCTCAAAACGGGTTCGGAAGGAGGCGCCGAGATTGCTAAGATACACGGGCTTATCGGGGTGGCCATCAGGAGAGAGGCGAACGGCTTCCCCCTGAGTCGAGGGTGCATCCTCGAGACCACTGAGCTCGCCGAGGCGCTCGAAATGGGTTTGGAAGGAGTTCCCGGGGTTGTCAAGATACGCGGGCTTATCAGGGTGACAGTGAGGAGTGAAGTCGACCGTGCTGTTCTTCACGATAAATCAGCTGACAGACAAAGCAGCTAGATCTCCGAGGAAGCTCACCATCGGTGCACTAGACCCGCAGCCTCCATCATGGAGGTGGTCAAATTGTGAGTGTTTCCTTGTCGCACTCGATGCGCTGGTCATCGCTGCTGAGAGTGAGGCGACGTGTGCTGCGGGGGCTTTTTACACTCACCAGTCACGCTCCACGACTTCTGCTGCACGTTCGTCGTGGTTTGCCCTGATTGACCCACCATCGAACGACATTAATAAAGTACCAAACACGGGCTGAGCTGCAAACCTGCCCACCACGTCTTGGGGCCTGCGGCGGTGCTGTGAGTAGTTTTTCAGCGTCATGTTCGCAGAGCCGGTAAAACGCGACGCATCACGCCGGGGAGCCTTGAGGCATCTGCGTCCAAAAGACAGCCCCGGGGAGTAGGCGCAGGGCTGGCATGTATGGTATATGCGACGTAACCAGCGCATCGTCAACCTTGCCAGCGACAACTCGCGCAAATCCATAAGATCTGAGGCACACCGAGGACGGTGCTGGGTGCAAGACGCGCCCGTGGATGATGGACTCTCTTCCTAATTTCTGCGGTCTCCAGAGCATCATGAGAAAGCGTCTTAGCACCCGGTTTATCGGACCACGAGGTACGTTGGCCCGTTCAAGTCTTCTCTTCCCCATCGTGCGCACGGTGGTACTGACCGGGATCTGCCCTCCTCATCGCTGTCTAGTCACGGTCCTCGCCTCGACTGTTCAACTCTCGTCGTCTCGTCGCCTCGCGCGATCACAGGGCCACGGTCATATTATTCCCTCTTTCTAGTCCGTCTCATCAGCCGTGCGATCCTCCACGGCGTTGGAGCTCGTCTTTCTTCTCTACTGCTAGCCTCACGACACCTCGCTCCTTGTGCAAGCTCAGAGACAATCCAATAAAACAGTATGCTGATAGTCAAATCTTGGGACTAGCACGCTTCCCAAAACGCAGGCGAAACTACAGGCTGCACGACGTGAGGTCGTCGCGCGCGTGCACGAAATAGGGTACCGCGACAGAACAAGACCCAGTACTAGCCGCAAACGTCCGAATGGTCAAAGACCTACGCGGGATTACAGGGTCACGGCCCTGACTTTCCCTCTTTCTAGGAGGCTTCATCCGCCGTGCGATCCTCGACAAGAACGGGTACGTGGGTACACTCAACCTTGGAACTGGTATTTCCTTTTTATCGCAACCCTAAGGTTATCTCACTCCTTGAACACGTTCATCAGCTCCCAGACAGGCTGCAAGACGTCAAGTCGTATCGTACCACATTTGAATGGGGAGTGATCATGATGGGTTGAATGCGTGCATGAAATAGATTATCGTGACATCACAGGGTCTGTAACGGCCATACACACCCGAACAATCAAAGACCTACATGAATGAACGGAATCCACTCATCAAACGGTCTACCTCGCCTCCGCAGATCCTTGGTTGCTTCGTGCAGCGCTCGTGCAGCCTCCCGATAATCCGCCCTCGGACCCTTCCCAAGCAGTTCCTTGTACACCTTCCCCGCCACATCAGGCGCGACCTCGTCGCTGATCGACCACATCGTACCAACGACGCCCCCATAACCCGCGAACAACATTCCCGCTGCAATATGGATCGCCTCGTCCGAGAGATGCTCGTCTCCCTTCGCGGTCTGACACGCAGACAGAAACGCAAGCCCACCATGGGGACGTGACAAGGCAACGATGTCGCGCACCTTCAGTCGGCGTCCGTCGGCGAGGCATAGCCCACTGTCCACGCCATCTTGGACGCCGTGGCAAGCGAAATGGACCCAGTCGGCATCCTTCATCAGATCGAGTACTTCTTCGACCGTTCCGGTAGAGGGCTCTAACATAGCGCATGCCAAAGGGGAGTGGCTAGCCACATGATTGATGCGTCGCAGTTCGACGGCGACACCGGGAAGTTCTGATTGGCCATCTGAGGGTGGTTGAGGGACAAGTAGGAGGCGGAGAGGGCTGCTAGGATTGGCTGCAACATGAATAGACGATCTCAAAAGAGTGCTTAGGGTAGGGACGTAGGACGAGACGACGAAATCGAATATTTTGTGTCCAGGTTCCGAATACTGTTCGTCGTAGAGGCCTGCCGCATGAATAGGAAGGAACGAGAGTGGGCCCGTCGGACACCAGAAAATGCGTGATAGCTCTGCAGGTGCCTATTCGGAAGCACAGATGAATGGATTGACAGTGGATTCAAGTGATAGACACATACTACCGAGAATGCCAGAGCATCAAGGACCGGTTTGACGACGCATTTCCACAACGGTGGCAGGACATGACCCCAGCCAATCGCTAGTGGTGCTGGTCTGCCGTCCCTTGCGTGTCGGACGAAGTACTTCATGGTGTTTTGGAGGCCACAACATCGTTCCAAACTGAAATCAGGGAGTGGGACATGAATGACATGGTTGACGCCTGGAACAAGAATGAGCGCATCGCATCGGGTCTCTGCAGCATTAAAGATGACCACTGGTCCTGAGTGAGCTGCATCACGGAGCTGTGAGAATGGTTTACGGAGGAGGAATTTCTCGAAGCCTGGTAACCGACGAATTTCCTGCAGCAGCTTATCTCGCTCGCTCGCAAGCGCACGGTGCTTGTCCGCGACTTGCTGCAGAGAATCTGGAGCGTGGTGCGTTGGACTTTGACTCTGTTCAGAGAGGGTGGACAACGATTGTTCGTGAGCGGCGCTAGCCTGGTCTAATTGGGCAGAGAGTGCATGAAGTCGACCAGCATAATTAGGGTGAGCAGAAGACAGCTCGTCGTGAGAGCTCCGGAGCTGGAAGAGATCCCCCCAAATGACTGAGCGCCCTTGCTCAAGCCACTCGAGAGCCGTTCGCGGAAATCCGGCATTCAAAGCAGCAGCGGCAGCCTCCCGTACGACATGGGCACCTTGGGAGAGTTCATGATAGCGATGTGAAAGAGAGAGGCCGATCCATGCGAGCCTCGGAAGGAGGCTGACAGCGACAGAATATGCATGGAGGAGGGAGGGATGGTGAACAAGTTGAGCATACTGAATCCAACGCTGTGAAGCGGAAAAACGAACACTGGGGGGGCCGATGGGGATTGAAGCAACGTGGGAGGAAAGGGAAAGGATATGCTTGATATCACGAACCTGTCGGAGGCGGAAGAAGCGAGCAGCGAAGGAGTCGGCAAGACTGTTCATATAGACAGGATTCCGGGGGTGATCACGAGGAACGAGGCGAACAGCTTCGCTCTGAGCAGAAATTGCGTCCTCGAGATCTCCGAGCTCTCCGAGCCGCAAGAAACGGGTTCGGAAGGAGATCCCGAGGTTGTTAAGATACAGGGGCTTATGCTGAGGGTCGCCAGGAGGAGAGAGGCGAACAGCCTCCCTCATCATTGAAATTGCGTCCTGGAGATCGCTGAGCTCTCCGAGGCGCTCGAAACGAGTCTGGAAAGAGACACCGAGGTCGTTGAGATACGCGGGCTTATGAGGGTCGCCATGAGGAGAGAAATCAATAGCATCCCTTTTCCTCGAAATTGCGTCCTCGATGTCACTGAGCTCTCCAAGGCGCAAGAAACGTGTCCGCAGGGAGTTCCCGAGGTTGTTAAGATGCGTGGGCTTATCAGGGTGGCCATGAGGAGAGAAGTCAACGGCTTCCCTCATCGTCGAAATAGCGTCCTCGAGATCACTGAACTCTCCGAGGCGCTCGAAACGCGTCAGGAAGGAGGTACCAAGGTTGTTAAGAGACGTGGACCTATCAGGGTGGCCATGAGGAGAGAGGCGAACAGCTTCTCTCAGTGTCGAAATTGCGTCCTCAAGATCGCTGAGCTCTCCAAGGCGTAAGAAACGTGTTCGCAAGGAGTACCCGAGATTGTTAAAACGCGCGGGTTTGTCAGGGTGGCCATGAGGAGAGAGGTCAACAGCATCCTTCAAAGTTGAAATAGCGTCCTCGAGATCACTGAGCTCTCCGAAGCGCAAGAAACGTGTTTGGAAGGAAGCGCCAAGGTTGTTGAGACACCCAGGTTTATCAGGGTGGCCATGAGGAGTGAGGTCAACAGCTTCCCTTTGAGCCGAAATTGCATCCTCAAGATCATTGGGCTCTCCGAGGCGCTTGAAACGGGCTAAGAGGGTGTTTCCAAGGCTGCTAAGTTGCGTGGGCCTATCAGGGCGGCCGTGAGGAGTGAGGTGAACAGCTTCCCTCTGAGTTGAAATCGCCTCCTCGAGATCACTGAGCTCTCCGAGGTGCGTGAAACGGGTTTGGAAGGAGTTCCCGAGGTTGTTAAGATACCCGGGCTTATCAGGGTCGTCGTGAGGAGTGAGGCGAATTACTTCCCTCTGAGTCGAGATTGCCTCCTCGAGATCACCGAGCTCTCCGAGGCGCAAGAAACGTGTTTGGAAGGAGATGCCAAGGTTGTTAAGATACCCGGGCCTATGAAGGTCGCCATGAGGAGATAGGTGAACAGCATCCCTCAGAGTCAAAATTGTCTCCTCAAGATCACTGAGCTCTCCGAGGCGCTCGAAACGTGCTCGGAAGAGATCCCCAAGGTTGTTAAGAAACCTGGGCTTATCAGGGTGGCCATGAGGAGTGAGGTGAACGGCATCCCTTTGAGTCGAAATTGCATCCTCAAGATCACTGAGCTCTCCGAGGCGCAAGAAACGTGTTTGGAAGGAGTTCCCAAGACTATTAAGATATATGGGCTTATGAGGGTCATCACGAGGAGAGAGGCGAACAGCATCCTTCAGAGTCAAAATTGCATCCTCAAGGTCACTGAGCTCTCCGAGGCTCAAGAAACGTGTTTGGAGGGAGGCGCTGAGGTTTTTAAGACACCCAGGCTTATGAGGGTGGTCATGAGGAGAGAGCTGGACAGCCTCTCTTAGAGTCGAAATTGCATCTTCGAGATCACTGAATTCTCCAAGGCGTAAGAAACGAGTTTGGAAGGAGGCGCCGAGGTTATTAAGATACCTGTGCTTATGGGGGTGGTCATGGGGAGTGAGCCGGACAGCATCTCTTAGGGTCGAAATTGCATCCTCGAGATCACTGAGCACTCCGAGGTGCCCGAATCGACACGACAGCGCAGCACCTAGGTTCCCCACCGCCGAACAGTAATTTTTATCCCAGATTGACGTACAGCTGACCAGTCCTTCCAAAATCGTGATTGCTCGTTGTAGGTCCTCTAGATCTCCAAATCGTCTGAACCGCTGCAACAGCCAGGCGCTCAGACTCCATGGGTTTTCGTCCGTTAAGTCTGGTGTTGAATCTTGCTCCCAGGAAGACTGCCCATCCGATCCCACACGGCCTTTCTCGTGTCCGGCACACAATCGGAGCATCACAGTCCCTGCCTGCTTTTCAAAACTCTCTGTAGTGGAGAGTTCCATCGCTTCCTGAAGCAGGCTCTCGGCATTTACTTCATCGACGCGGTTCCTCGCCCTCTGGAATCGCGTAGAATGCGCTGAAGCCAGCTGAATTAACGTGAGAGGCCGGTCAGGATGGCCGGAAGGACGGGCAGCTAGCGCATCCTGATACAACAAGAGAGCGACCTCCAACGGGGCATCCAGACCCTCCACTTGAGAGAGGATCAAGCTTGCCATCTCCAGGTTCGACTTGGCAACTGTTCGACGCGGGTCGTCCTCCAGACAAGCGCTAAGCGCACGCTCGAATCGTTCAGTAGAGCGCTCTAGATCCCGTTTTTCACCGTGCTTTCGGTAACGTGCGAGAGCACTATGGCCTTGGTTTGTCGCATCTTCCAACTCTCCTCGGGGTACTGGGGTAGACTATGCTCATATATAAATCAACGACGATCGTGTACGCGCAAGTCTGATACTCACCCAATGTGGGCCAACGACCCTTGACCTTGATGGATCATTGTTCTTGCATTCCTGCCGCTTGACAGTCACCGAAATGGATGAACACGGTGACACGACATCCCCATCCTTCGGAAAGAACGTAAATGCTGTCATGAGGTGAGTACTTACTATATTCTTGTCCAAAGCTTGACCCTACTCACGAGCATTCCTTCCACTACGGTCTAGTAGTTGGTCCACAGTTACTATCAACATTCGCAGGTGCTCCCCATCTCCTAACATGGGCTCAAATTCGTACGATGCGTAGACCTCGAGACGAACAACCGCCGACAAATCCGACGATCTGCAGATCCCGTCAGAACCGACCCGAGCTGGGGAACATCGACCTCACATCGGTATCGGGCTACCCCATTCGACGACGTCATTATTCACTGACGAAGGCTTATTTTCGGTTCTCCACTCGAGGTCATTGTGATGTAGCATGATGTAAAACCCGGCGGAGAGTCGTCTGAGGCCAAGGGCAACATCAGTCGCCCGGATAGCTGCCCTCTCGTCAGCAATGTTTGCAAACTGCTAGGAGAAATTAGATCGTACCTGTGATAACAATTTCTTCGTGCTTCCCCATAGAGCCAGAGGGCGCGTATTGTAGTTGTTCACTCAGTCCAAGGACTTCCTCCTTGCCTTGCTCTTTCCCCGCATTTCCAGAGGGAGGGTTCGAGATTACGGGTCCATGGGTAGAGTGCTGCACGATGTCGATGTCGATTTCTTCGTTTGTGTATGTGGCACCTAAGGAAGAGGGCACAAGCTGATCGCAGGGCTTAGGTGGCCCCTCCTCGGCTTGTTCCTGTACCATACCGTCCAGGGAGGGGTCAGAAATGGTGAGGGTTTGGGTATCATGCGCTGGGAACATTTCTTTGTTTTCATCCGTGGATGTCAGTGGAACAAAAACGTGCTGTAGTTGGTCGCCAGCTTCGGCGGTTTCCTTCCCGACTTGCTCCTTACCCACACATTCGGGGATTGTGACAGAAACAACAGGACCTGGTGAGTCGTGCTGCAGGAAGCATAAGTCGAAAAACTAGAAGCAAGACGTGGAAACACACAATTGGCACACTAGCTGCTGGCGATTTTGATTGTGGTCCTGGTTTTCTTAGTATGCTCAAGCAACTGCCCATCGTCTTGAAAATGAGCCAACGAAGTATGGAACAAGAGACCCACCCAGCACGCTTATAAGCCCATGTCCGTTCGAACGGCACCACAGGAAATGGACACGTTTAGCTGCGGTGTTTGTGACTGCTAATATAGGCAGTGCAATCGAAGTTTCCTGGAGGTGTCTGCATTGGCGCCAATCTTGAACGTTTGGACACTGGTTGGACTGCTCTTCCGGCGCTGGAATGGTGACACTGCGCTTGAAGCTTGAAGCTGAAGATTGTATCTATTTGGACTACCACTAGTCCTATGCTCGCAATGGGCCGGTCGTCCCAAGTTGCTGTGCGAGAACATACACTCACAGTGGAGATGCGAGCACGAGAAGACCCTTTCATTCCGCTTGTTCCAGTTTGAATGTTTGAATGTCCGATCAGAAGCACACCAGGAGGTGTGCTTATGGTGGAAGACGTGTCTTGGTCAGTTTAGTAGCGGAGGGTAATAACTCATGTTACTCGTAGGCATGATGGACTCATACTTACTGCCCAGGCCCATCCTGTATGGCCATCAATCCCACACAATTGTACGTCAAGCTGCATGAAACCCCAACGACGGGCATGAAGGGTAGTACTTACGCTACTCCACACGTAGCACACATGAATATTTCTACCAAGCCGTAATTTCTCGGTCTGACCAAGAATTTCTGCATCGAAACCACCCACCCTTCCGCAGACGTTCGTTTCCTGTAGACCACCACATGCAGGCGACGCCGGGTCATGCTCATCTCCGATTCTTTTCTCCCTCTCCCATGGACACCGCTGCCTCTCATTGTGTCCCCTCATTTAGGGCAAACTTTCTCGCTTCCAAATTTCGCCTTCAAGCGATCCACCCCCACTACCATTTTATTCGTGGCGCAGGAGAGGGGAATGACGTACCGCAGGAAGGCAGGTTTCACGTATGCCGTTTGAAGTTGGGTGATATCCGTCGCATTATCACGTCACCGCATCATGGTGGACTCGCCTTCCTCCCGGCATGTCGGGGGCAAGAAGTAGCCCTGGTACGAGGTTATTCTTGTTTCAGTGGGGATATTGTCTGCAAGATTATTGGTACGATGTGGTCGACCAGCGATAAGCTTGCGCCTGATGTCGCAAGAGGCGTGTGCAAGCCACTGCTGGGTATGGGCCCCAGACCAGATTGTCGAGAAGCTGCACGAGCACCGCATGACTCAATTGGCACCTTCAAGAACACAACGTCCTGATTATTCACTCGTTCACATTGTTCTATTCGTTACAGTATCGCATGTACACAGATAGCCTGCATACTGAAATGTACCATAGTCTTGACGACATTATTACCGGCCCGAGGTGTATCACCCCTCGGATGTTACCGGAGCAGTAGGATGCCGGACGCACTCAGACGTCATCTGCCCGACAGGCAGTATATATACCGGACACCCGCCTGTACATCATACTCTTTCTTCTCTCTCAGAACGACGTACATATAGCACGTTCTGCTTCGAGTGTACCACCGCCGGTGGTTCCACAAATCCATTATACACCTCTCCGCTCCAGACCTGGGACACGTCGAGGATAGGATTGGGTGAAAGACGCACCTGTGGATGTATGCCCACCCAGACTCTCCACCACAAGTATTTCAATCGCTAGTATCTGGAAGAGTGCCAGCATGGTGACTCTCCAGGACATCATGAGAACACGTCTCAATACCCAGTTCATGTTTACGTTGGCCCACTCGAATCTCTTCCCATCGCATCCATGGTGGTACTGACAAAGATCTGGCCCCGCTGTCGGTATTCAGTGGTCCTTACCACGACTGTTCAATCTCCGGTGTCTCGTCGACTTGTGCGATCACAATGTCACTGCCATATATTCCCTCTTTCAAGGCGGTTTCATCAGCCGTGCGATCCCTGATAAGATTGGGTCTGCACATATACTCAGCGTCGGAACTGCTATTCTCCTTCTGCTGTAACCCTAGACAGTATCCCGATAACCATGTCTTAGAACTGGTGTCCATCCCGAAAGGTAAACAAAACTCCAGCTTACATACAGGCTGCACAACGTCAAGTCGTCACGCACCACTTTGAACGAACAGTGACCATGATGAGTCGGGATACGTCCATGCAATATTACCGTGACGACACACAAGCCATACACGCCCGAACAATCAAAGACCTACATGAATGAACGGAATCCACTCATCGAAAGGTTTACCTCGCCTCCGCAGATCCTTGGTTGCTTCGTGCAGCGCCCGTGCAGCTTCCCGATGATCTGCCCTCGGGCCCTTCCCAAACAGTTCCTTGTACACCTTCCTCGCCACATCAGGCGCGACCTCGTCGCTGATCGACCACATCGTACCAACGACGCCCCCGTAACCCGCGAACAACATTCCCGCTGCAATATGGATCGCCTCGTCCGAGAGGTGCTCGTCTCCCTTCGCGGTTTGACACGCGGACAGAAATGCAAGCCCCCCGTGGGGACGCGACAGGGC
Organism: Tylopilus aff. balloui; assembly: GCA_038089055.1. Classification (NCBI taxonomy): domain Eukaryota; kingdom Fungi; phylum Basidiomycota; class Agaricomycetes; order Boletales; family Boletaceae; genus Tylopilus; species Tylopilus aff. balloui. The sequence continues at coordinate 31,415 of JBBPKC010000062.1, read as the reverse complement.
AACGATGTCGCGTAGCTTCAGTCGCCGTCTATTGGCGAGGCATAGTCCACTATCAACGCCACTTTGGACGCCGTGGCAAGCGAAATGGACCCAGTCCGCATCCTTCATTAGACCAAGCACTTCTTCGACTGTCCCATCACGGGGCTCCGAGGTGGTGCATGCCACGGTCGAGTGGCTAACCACATGATTGATGCGTCTCAGTTCGACGGCGACACCGGGAAGCTCTGATTGGCCATCCGAGGGTGGCTGAGGGACAAGGAGGAGACGGAGAGGGCTGCTAGGATTGGGTGCAACGAGAATAGACGACCTCAAAAGAGTGCTTAGAGTAGGGACGTACGACGAGACGACGAATTCGAATATTTTGTGCCCAGGTTCCGAATACCGTTCGTGGTAGAAGCCGGCTGCATGGATAGGAAGAAATGCGAGAGGGCCTGTCGGACACCAAAAAATGCGTGATAGGTCTTTAGATGTCTGCTCCGAAAATGAATGAACTAACTGTGAATTCGAAAGACGGCACCTACCACCGAGAATGCCAGAGCATCGAGGACCGGTTTGACGATGCATTTCCACAGCGGCGATAAGATGTGATCCCAACTAACACCCTCCCATCTCCCTAGTTTTCCCGCTCTCGTGTCACGGACGAAGCCCTTCAAGATGACTTGGAGGTTGGCGCATCTCTCAGATGTGAAATCGGGAAGAGGGACATGGATGACATGGTCGACATTGGCAATAACAATGAGTGTATCACATCGGGCCCCTGCAGCGTTAAGAATGACCACCGGTCCAGAGTGGGCTGCCTCACGGAGCTGGGAGAATGGTTTGCGGAGGAGGAATTTCTCGAAGCCTGGTAACCGACGGATCTCATGCAGGAGCTTACCTCGCTCGATCGCAAGTGCACGGTGCTTGTCTGCGGCTTGTTGCAGGGACTCCGGAGTGCGACGCATTGGACTTGGACCCTGTTCAGAGAGTGCGGACAACGATTGTTCGTGAGCGGCGCTAGCCTCGTCCAATTGAGTTGACAGTGCATGGAGTCGACTAGCATAATCAGGATAAGCAGACGACAGCTCGTCGTAAGAGGTACGGAGCTGGAATAAATCCCCCCATATGACTGAGCGCCCTTGCTCGAGCCACTCGAGAGCCGTTTGCGGGGATCCGGCGTCCAATGCAGCAGCAGCAGCTTCGCATACGGCATTGGCACTCTGGATGAGTTCATCATAGCGATGTGAAAGAGAGAGGCCAATCCATGCGAGCTTTGGAATGAGGCTGATAGCGACAGAATGTGCATGGAGGAGGGAGGGATGACGAATAAGTCGAGCAGACTGAATCCAACGCTGTGCAGCGAAGAATCGAACGCTAGGGCGGCCGATGGGGGTTGAAGCAACATGGAAGGACAGGGAAAGCGCATGCTCCATGTCATCGGCCTGTCCGAGGTGGAAGAAGCGAGTAGCGAAGGATTTGGCAAGACTGTTCATAACGACGGATTTCTGGGGGTGATCGCGAGGAATGAGGTGAACAGCATCCATTTTCCTCGAAATTGCATCCTCGAGATCACCGAGCTTTCCGAGGCGCTCGAAACGGGTAAGGAAGGAGGTGCCGAGGCTGTTAAGACACATGGGCTTACGGGGGTGGCTTTGGGGAATGAGGTGGACAGCTTCCTTCTGAGTCGAAATTGCATCCTCAAGATCACTGAGCTCTCCGAGGTGCAAGAAACGGGTAAGGAAGGTGATGCCAAGGTTGTTAAGATATGCAGGCATATCAGGATGGCCATGAGGAGTGAGGTCAACAGCTTCCTTCTTCCTCTGAATTGCATCCTCGAGATCACTGAGCTCTCCGAGGCGCTCAAAACGGGTTTCCAAGGAGGTACCGAGGTTGTTAAGATACCCAGATTTATGAGTATGGCCATGAGGAGTGAGACGAACAGCCTCCCTCTTAGCCCAAATTGCACCCTCGAGATCACTAAGCTCTCCAAGACGCTCGAAGCGGGTTGCGAATGAGGTACCCAGGTTATCAAGATACATGGGCTTATTAGGGTGGCCGTGAGGAGAGAGGTGAACGGCTTCCCTCAAAGTCGAAATTGCATCCTCGAGATCACTCAGCTCTCCGAGGCGCAAAAAACGGGCTAGCGAGGAGTTCCCGAGATTGTTAAGACGCCCAGGCTTATCAGGGTGGTCATGGGGAGAGAGGTGAGCAGCTTCCCTCGTTGTTGAAATTGCATCCCCAAGATCACTGAGCTCTCCGAGGTGCAAGAAACGGGTTAGGAAGGAGCTGCCAAGGTTGTTAAGATACCCAGGCCTATCGGGGTGGCCATGAGGAGAGAGGTCAACAACTTCCTTTAGAGTCGAAATCGAATCCCTTAGATCCCTGAACTTTCCGAGGTGCTCAAAACGGGTTAGGAGGGAGGTGCCGAGGTTGTTAAGATATGTGGGCTTGTCAAGGTGGTCATGAGAGGTAAGGTAAACAGCATCCTTCTTCCTCCGAATTGCGTCCTCGAGATCACTGAGCTTTCCGAGGCGCTCAAAACGGGTTTGCAAGGAGCTCCCGAGGTTATTAAGATACCCAGACTTATCGGGGTGGCCATGAGGAGAGAGGTGAATGGCCTCTTTCTGAGTTGAAATTGCATTCTCGAGATCACTCAGCTCTCTGAGATGCTTGAAACGGGTTCGGAATGTGACACCGAGGTTGCTAAGATACATGGGCTTATCAGGGTGGCCGTGGGGAGTGAGGTGAACAGCTTCCCTTTTCCTCGAAATTGCTTCCTCAAGATCACTGAGCTCTCCGAGGCGCTCAAAACGGGTTTGGAGGGAGTTCCCGAGGTTGTTAAGATATGTGGGCTTATTGAGGTGGTTACGAGGAGAGAGGTGAACAGCTTCCCTCATCGTCGAAATTGCATTCCCGAGATCACTCGGCTCTCCAAGGCACAAGAAACGGGCTGTAAAAGAGTTCCCGAGGTTATTCAGATACCTGGGCATATCAGGGTGGTGTTGAGGAGTGAGATGAACAGCTTCCTTCTTCCACAAAATTGCCTCCTCGAGATCGTTGAGCTCTCCGAGGCACTCAAAACGGGCTTGGAGGGAGTTCCCAAGGTTATTAAGATACGCGGGCCTGTCGAGGTGGTCATGAGGGGAGTGGTCAACAACTTCCTTCAAAGTCGAAATTGAATCCTCGAGGTCACTGAGCTCTCCGAGGTGCTTGAAACGGGTTATGAGGGAGATGCCAAGGTTGTTAAGATACACGAGCTTATTGGGGTGGCCATGAGGAGAGAGGCGAATAGCTTCCCTCATCGTCGAAATTGCATCCTCGAGATCACTGAGCTCCCCGAGGTGCTCGAAACGGTTTTTGAGGGAGTTCCCGAGGTTGTTAAGAAACATGGGCTTGTCAGGGTGGCCATTGGGAGTGAGGTCAACAGCGTCCCTCAGTCTTGAAATTGCGTCCTTGAGGTCACCGTGCTCTCTGCTGTGCCGGAATAGATACGACAACGCAACACCCAGATTCTCTAGTGCCCCACAGTAATCACTATCCCAAATTGATGTCGACCTGACCAGTCCCTCCAAAATCGTGATTGCTCGTTGTAGATCTTCTACATCCCCAAACCGTTCAAACCGCCGCAACAGCTGGACACTGGAATTCCATGGGTTTTCGTCCGTTAAGCCCAGAGTTGAACCCTGCTGTGTGGAAGATTGCGCATCCGATTCTACACGGCCTTCCTCATGTGCGGCACACAGTTCAAGCATGAAAGTTGCAGCTTGCTTTTCATAAGTTCCTGTAACGGAAAGCTTGATCGCCTCCTGAAGCAACCCTTCAGTAGTTGCTTCATCGACGCGGTTTCCTTCCCTCTGGAATCGCGCAGAATGTGCTAAGGCCAAGTGAATCAGCGAGAGAGGGCGGTCAGGGTGGCCTGCAGGACGGGCAGCTAGGGCAACCTGATGCAAGCTAAGAGCATCCTCCAGCAGGGCATGCATACCCTCCACTCGAAAGAGGATCATTTTTGCAGTTGCTAGGTTCGACTGAGCAGCTGCTCGACAAGGATGGTCCCGCGGACAGACGTTGAGCGCATGCTGGAATTGTTCAACAGAGCGCTCTAGATCCCGTTTTTCACCGTGCTTTCGGTAATGCACGAGAGCACTTTGCCCTTGGTTGGTAGCGTTTTCTATCTCTCCTCGGAGTTCTGGGGTAGACTATGATCATATGTGAATCAACGAGGATCGTGTACACCCGAGTTTACCACTCACCCAATGAGCACCAACGACCATCGACCTCGATGGTTCACGTTTCTTCCGTCGCACAGTCACTAAAATGGATGAACACGGCGACACGACGTCTCCGTCCTTCGGAAAGAACGTAAATGCTGTCATGGTATGAGTACTCCTGTCCTTGTGTAAACCTTGATCCCACTCACGAGCGTCTCTTCCTCCACGGTCTAGTAGTTGCCCCACAGTTACTGTTAACCTCCGCAGGCGCTCTCCATCTCCTAACATGGGCTCAAATTCGAACGATGCGTAAACATCGAGACGAACAATGACCGACAAATCCGATGATCTACAGAGCCAGTAAGAACAGACGCCAACTAGAAAATATCGAACTCACATTGGTATCGGGTCAGTCCATTCGACGACATCATTATTCATTGAAGAACGTTTATTTTCGGTTCTCCACTCGAGGCCATTATGATACAGCACGACATAAAACCCGGCGGGAAGTCGCCTGAGGCCAAGAGCAATATCGGCTGCACAGATCGCTACCCTGTCGTCAGCATTGTCCGCAAACTCGCTGAAGAAACGAGATCATACCTGTGATAAAAAATTCTTCGTTCTCTGTAGAGCCCCCGGGCATGCGCTGTGATTGTTTACTCGCTCCAGGGACTTCCTCTGTGCCTTGTTCCTGCCCCACATATCCAGAGGGAAGGTTCGAACTGTTGGGAAGTTGTCCAGAGCGTTGCACACTGCTCATGTCCACTTCTCTGCTCTGGTCAGCGTCCGCGGAAGGTGACACGTGCTGGGGATGATCACAGGCCTCCTTGCCTTGTTCCTGCCCTGCACAGTCCAGGGAGGGATCGGAACTTGCTGCGAGCGTGTGAGTATCACCCATTAGGATGCCCATTTCTTCGTTTTCGTCCGTGGATACCAGCGGAGCGGGAATGTCCTGTGGTTGGTCACCAACTTCCGTGATTTCCTCTTGGCCCTGGCCCGCAAATCCAGGGGACGTAGCAAAAATAGCGAGACCTTGTGGGTCATGCTGCAAGAAGCATTAGTCGGTAAACTAGAACCGAGGTTCAGAAGCCCACAGTTGTAGATGCCGGCAACTTTGATTGTCGTGGTGGCTTTCTTACTAGTATGCTCAAACAGTTGCCCATCGTCAATTAGAGAGGAAAATGAGTGCGAAGCATACAACCAGGGACCTACCTTTTAAGCCCATGTTCATTTGCACAGCACGACATTGAAATGGATGGCGGCTGCGGTGCTTGACTCCCACAGGTAATGCATCAATCAAAGATTTCCTGTCAGAGTCTGCATATATCCTCAGCGTCAACGCAGCTGCGGACAACGTCTTTGTGGTGCCAAGTTTGAACGTTTGAACATTGGTCCGCTTCAAGTTAGCAGGGTCTTCATGGCGTTTGGAATGAACCGTGCAGCTGAAGCTTGAAGACCGTGTCTATTTGGACGACATTTTACTTGCTCCCTGTACTGACATTGTTATCCGTGCTCGCATTGCGCAGTAGGATGACCTTTGCTGTGCAAGAACATCCACTCGCAATTTAACTTGATGCAGATCACCGCATGCCTCAGACTCCGACGCACTACTAACTGGTGGTACAGGAAGACCCTTTCATTCCGCTCGTTCCAATCGAATGTCTGATCGGTGGCTCCATGATACTCTGATACTGTAATGAGTTTGCTGTACGTGTCGTTGGTCATGTAGCGGAGGGTACCCGCACACATGTAGGTTTGGATGGGTTCACTTACTGCCGCCCGCCTTGCGCCCACTCGACGGTGTGGCCATTGATCCCATAGCTGCATATCGAGCCGCATGAAACCCCGATGACAAGCTTGCGAAGAGAGCACCGTTCATGAAGGGCACAGGCTTAGAACTGTGATTTCTCCGATCCCTGGTACACTGCCTCACATGAAAATCCAGGAACTCCGAAACCACTCACCCTTCCATAAACCCTTGGTCCCGTGGATTGTCACATGGAGGCGATGCTGGGGGCTTCCCAAGGTGCTCATCCCTCTCTCTCCCATGGACATCGCTGCCTCTCATGTCCACCAAGACAAAATTTCCTGCTCCCAGATCTTACATTCAAGTGATCCGCTAATTTTCAGAACATCCTCAAGGCGTCTCGTTTGCGATGCGAGAAAGGGGAAGGCCGTACCACAGAAAGGCATTAGCTGTGGATCCGACTTGTCCCGTCGTGTAAAAAGTGTCGCCAATCCAGTCCCGAATGGCTTTACATTCTTATGTGTTGCGGTACTCGAATCCAGAGCTGAACCATTCATCTGTGTCTTCGGACAGGCGCCTGTGGGGCTATCGCACCCTTCGTGTCTGACCTTCTCGTATGCCTACCCATGCACTGGCGGCTGGTTTGTATGGCAGAAATAACACGGAAAGGTAACATAAATGTGAAACGTCCATGGTGCATTCTGTATCCAGAAAGTCGCCGCAGAACTTAGAAATGTCAGCAGGGCAAATGCGTCTGCATGCCCCCCCTGGAGGCCGACACAGGTGGGCCGTCGAGGGTAGGGAAGAGGGGAATGGAAGTATATGCAGCCCAACCAACGTATGCGACGACGATGACTGAACGGATCAAGAAACGATCATAACTAAGGACCTCGTCAGGTGAGGACTCACAAGTACAACACAAACTGACGTTTCTAAGTAACGCAAACCTTCCAAGCAGGTGTCGATCAGCTGCAAAGATTGTTGACGCGCCTCGTTCCATTGTCTTTCTCTGAGTGACTGTTCTATGGATACAAGCTTCTGGATGCGGGCTGGCATTCCAGAATCATCTACACTTTCCAGCGGGCCAAATGGTTTATAGAGCAAAACATGTGCCTGCTTGAGCCCTTGGAACGATGAGAGTCTACACTCCATGGAGACGATAATTTACCGTGTTTTATACGATAGTGCTCTAACAGCACCCGAGTATTGACTAGTGCCATGTGAGCAAGGGTCTCCTCTCCTCCGCGCGGCTTGAGGAACCCAGCTCGTGTACGGTCTACGCTCTGGACGCCGTGGCAAGCGAAATGGGTCAAGTCCGCATCCTTCATCAGATCAAGCACTTCTTCGACTGTTCCATCACAGGGCTCCGAGGTGATGCATGCCAGCCACATGTTTGACGCGTCGCAGTTTGACGGCGACACCGGGAAGCTCTGATTGGCCATCCGAGGGTGGCTGAGGTACCAGGAAGAGACGGAGAGGACTGCTAGGATTGGGTGCAGCAGGAATAGACAGCCTCAAAAGAGTGCCTAGAGTAGGGACGTACAACGAGACGACGAAATCAAATATTTATGTCCAGCTTCAGAAAAGTGTTCGTAATAGAAACCGGCTGCATGAATAGGAAGAAATGTGAGAGGACGAGCTGGAAGAGAACCCCCCAAATGACTGGGCGCCCTTGCCCGAGCCACTCGAGAGACATTTGCGGGAATCCGGCGTCCAATGCAGCAACAGCAGCCTCCCGTACGACATTCGCACTCTGGACGAGTTCATTATAGCGATGTGAAAGAAAGAGGCCAATTCATGCGAGCTTCGGAGTGATGCTGACAGCAGCAGAATATGCATGGAGGAGAGAGGGATGACGAATAAGTCGAGCGCATTGAATCCAACACAGTGCAGCGAAGAGTTGAACACTGGCGGGGCCGACGGGGACTGTAGTAATACGGAAAGGGCATGCTCAATGTCACGGAGCTGTCCGGGGCGGAGGAAGCGAGTACCGAAGGAGTTGGCAGGCTTCCAGGAGAGAGGTCAGCAGTTTCTCTCAACGTCGAAATTGCGTCCTCAAGATCGCTGAGCTCTCCAAGGCGCTTGAAACGGATATGGAAGGAGCTGCCGAGGGTGTGAAGACACACGGGCTTATCAGGGTGGCCATTAGGGGTGAGATGAACAGTTTTCCTCATCGTTGAAATTGCGTCCTCGAGATCATTCAGCTCTCCGAGGCGCCCGAAACGGGTTATAAAAGGGTTCCAGAGGTTGTTAAGACGCACGGGCTTATCAGGGTGGCCTTGAGGAAAGAGATCAACAGCTTCCCTCAGAGTTGAAATTGCATCCTCAAGATCGCTGAGCTCTCCTAGGCGCTTGAAACGGGTTAGGACGGAGCTTCCAAGGTTGCTAAGCCGCATAGACGTACAAGGGTGGCCGGAGGAGAAAGACCAACAGCTTCCCTTAGAGTCAAGATTGCACTCTCGAGGTCACTGATCTCTCTGTGACGCAAGAAACGGGTTGCGAAGGAGTCTCCAAGGTCGTTGAGATGTACGGGCGTATCAGGGGGTCTTGAGGAGAGGGGTGAACGGCTTCCCGCAGAGCAGAGACAGCGCCGTCGAGATCGCTGAAGTCTCCGAGGCGCTTGAAACGGGCTAGGAAGGAGATACCGAGATTGTTAAGATATGCCGACTTATCGGGTTGTCCCTGAGGAGAGAGGTGAAGAGCTTCCCTCATCATTGAAATTGCGTCCTCAAGATCACTGAGCACTCCGAGGCACTCGAAACAGACTAGGAGGGAGGCGCAGAGGTTGTTAAGATGTGTGGCTTATGGGGGTGACCATCAGGAGAGGTCAGCGGCTTCCCTCATCGTCAAAACTGCGTCTCTGAGATCACTGAGTTCTCCAAGGCGTTCGAAACGGGCCAGAAAAGAGTTCCCATGGTTGCTGAGATATGCGGGTTTATTTGGGTGGCCATGAGAGAGGCGAATAGCTTCCCTCATCGTCGAAATTGCGTCCTCGAGATCGCCAAGCTCTTGGAAGCGCTCGAAACATGCTCCGAAGGAGGTCCCAAGGTTGGTGAGACGCCTGGGCCTATGAGGATTGTCATGAAGTTGAACGGCCTTCCTTAGAGTCGAAATTGCATTCTCAAGATCGCTGGGCTCTCTTAGGCGTTCGAAACGGGTTCGGAAGGAGGTGCTGAAGTTATTAAGATACATGGGCTTTTCAGGGTGGTCTTGAGGAGAGAGGTCAACAGCTTCCCTCATCATCGAAATTGCGTCATTGAGATCTCTGGGCTCTCTGAGGTGCTTGAAATGGGTTAGAAAGAGGTGCTGAGGTTGCTAAGAAACCCTAGCTTATCAGGGTGGCCCTGACAGAGATGAACAGCCTCCCTCAGAGTCGAAATTGCTTCCTGGGGATCACTGAGCTCTCCAAGACGCTCTAAACAGGTTGCGAAGGAATTCTCGAGGTTATTGAGATACCTGGGCTTATCAGGGTGGTCGTGAGGAGAGAGGTCAACATCGTCGAAATTGTGTCCTCAAGACCACTCAGCTCTCCAAGGCGCTCGAAACAGGTCTGGAAGGAGCTCCTGAGGTTGCTAAGATATAAGTGCTTCTGGGGGTGGCTATGCGGACATAGGTCAACGGCTTCTCTCTTCCTCGAAATTGCGTCCTCGAGATCACTGGACTCTCCGAGGCTTTCGAAATGGACCGGAAGAATGTGCCGCCAGGGTGTTAAGATACGTGGGTTTGTCGGGGTGGCCATGAGGGGTGAGGTAAACAGCTTCTTTCTGAGCTGAATTTGCATCCTTAAGATCTCCGAGCTCTCCGAGGTGCAAGAAACGTGTTCGGAGGAAGTTCCTGAGGTTGTTAAGATATGCTGGCTTGTGAGGGTGGCTTTGAGGAGAGAGATGGACAGCTTCCCTCAGAGCCGAAATTGCGTCTTCAACATCCCTGAGCTCTCCGTGGGGCCCAAAACGGGTTAGATAGGAGGTGCAGAGGTTGTTAAGATACCCAGGCTTTTCGGGGTGGTCGGGGGGAGAGAGGTGAACAGCTTCCCTCAACACCGAAATTGCGTCCTCGAGATCACTGAGTTCTCCGAGGTGCCAGAAGCAGGTTTGGATGGAGGTGCCAAGGTTGTTAAGATACATTGGCCTATCAGGGTGGCAACGAGGAGCGGGATGAACAGCTCCCCTCATCGTCGAAATTGCATCCTCAAGATCAGTGAGCTCTCCAAAACGCTCAAAACGGATTCGGATTCGGTACCGAGGTTGTTAAGATATCTAAGCCTATCAGGGTGACCATCAAGGGTGATGTGGACAACTTCCCTCATCGTCGAAATTGCATCCTCAAGATCACTGAGATCTCCAAGCAGCTCGAAACGATACCCCCGCGCAACACCTAGACCCCCCAATGCCTCACAGTAATTACTATCCCGAATTGACGTAGACCCGACCAGTCCTTCCAAAATCGTGATCGCTCGTTGTAGGTCTTCTAAATCTCCCCCCCGTTTGAACCGCTGCAACAGCCAGACACTTTGATGCTGTGGATTTTTGTCTGTTAAGCTTGGTGTCGAATCCTGTTTCGTGGAAATTTGGCCATTCGGTTGCACACGGCCACCGCCATGTGCGACGCACAGCGCGATCATGAAAGCCGTAGCTTGCCTTTCGTAAGTTTCTGTAATGGAGAGCCCTATCACATCCGGAAGCAATTCTGTTGCGTTTGCTTCGTCGACCTGGTTCCTCTCCCTCAGGAATCGCGCAGTATACGCTGAGGCCAGCTGGACCAACGTGAGAGGTCGGTCAGGGCGTCTGACAGGACGGACAACCAGCGCAGCCTTAAACATCCTAAGAGTGACGTCCAATATGCCATCCGTGCCCTCCACGTGAGAGTGAATTAATTTTGCCATCACCAGGTTAAACTTCGCAGCTGCTTGACGAGGATCGTCCTACGGACAGACGTCAAGCGCGTGCTCAAATTGCTGAATGGAACGCTCTAGGTCCCGTTTTTCACCATGTTTTCGGTAACACGTGAGAGCGCTATGTCCTTGGTTGGTAACGTCCTCTATCTCTCCTCGAGGTTCTGGCGACGACCATGATCATATGTGAATTAACGGGGATCGTGTAGGGTTTATTACTCACCCAATGCGGGCCAGCGACCTTCGACCCCGATGATTCACTGTTCTCGTATCTCTCCCGCTTGACATTCACCAGAATGAATGAACACGGCGACACGACGTCTCCATCCTTCAGAATGAACATAATCGCTGTTATGGTGTGAGTACTCATATCCTTGTCCAAACTTTAATCCTACTCACGAGCGCCCTTTTCACTATGGTCTAGTATTTGCTCCACAGTCGTCGTCAACATTCGCAGGTACTCCCCATCTCCTAACATGGGCTCAAATTCGAACGATGCATAGACCTCGAGACGGACAATGGGCGACAAATCCGATGATCTGTGGAGCCGGTTAGAACTCAAGCGGCATGCGAAATAGAGAACATCAATCCACATTGGTAACAGGCCACTCCACTCAACGACATTGTTGTTCACTGAAGGCTTACTTTCAGTTCTCTATTATGACGTAGCACGATATAAAACCCAGCAAGGAGTCATCTGAGGCCAAGGGCAACATCAGTCGCCTGTATCGCTGCCCTTTCATTAGCCATGTTCGAAAACTATCTGGAGAAACAAGATCGAACCTATAATCACAACCTCCTCGATCTCCGCAGCAGACCCTGAGGGCACGTGTTGTAGATGTTAACTCATTCTGGGGGCTTCTTCCATGCCTTGCTCCTGCTCCGCGCATCCAGGGAAAGGGTAGGAGGTTGTCCAAGGTTCTGCGTGATGTCGATGTCGATTCCTTCGCTCTTGTCCGTAGCGTCCAAGGAAGTGGACGCAGGCTGTTGTTGACCGCAGGCTCCAGTGGGTTTCTCCTTGCCCTGCTCCTGTTCTGCACAACTCGGGGAGGGTTCAGAAACCACAAGAGTTTGGTGATCATCCTTCCTCCGCTTTCGTCCGTGGACATTAGAGCAGGAGTGTGCTGTAGTTGTTCGCCGGCTCCAGTGGCTTGCTCCTGGTCTGCGCATCCAAAAGATATGCCAGAATTAGCAGGACCTTGTGGGTTGTGCTGCAGGAAGGGTAAGTCGATAAACTGGGACCAAGGTACGAAAGCCCACAGTCACAGATGTCGGTAAATCTGATCGTGGTCGTGGCTTTCTTAGTATGCTCAAACAGCTGCCCATCGTCAATTAGAGAGGAAAACGAGTGCGAAGTGTGCAGCGAGGAACCTACCCAGAATGCTTTTAAACTCATGTTCGCTTGCACAGCCAAATGGACCTCACCCACGTTCAGCTGCGGCGCTTGATTCCTACGGGCGGTGCATCAATCAAAGTTTTCCTGTCGGAGTCTGCATACATCCTCAGTGTTAATGCGCCTGCAGACGACGTACTTGTGACACGTGCCAAGTTTGAAACATTGGTTGTGCACTCCCCGTAGTGTTTGGGATGACACCGCGCACCGAAAGATTGTATCACCACTGCGCAGGAACAAATAAGCTCAGTCGATCTCCAGCCCTAGTACGTACTGGCTTTGCTACCTGGATGCTCGCAGTAGGCTGAGCCACCAGTCGTCCTTTGCTGTGCGAGAACTTCTGGCACTCGCGATGGAAGCGAACCTGATGTAAATCGCCGCATGCCTCAGACTCCGACGCACTGACACAGGAAGATCCCTTCATTCTGCTGGTTCCAACTTGAATGTCTCATCGTGGCGCTGTAGTGAGTGTCGCGGTACTGTGTGGTGAAAAACGTGTCTTTGTCAGTTTAGCGGAGGTTCCACACGTGTAGGAAGTTCGGATTAAATGTTCATGGGCTCATACTTACTGCTACTCGCATCGCCGTCGACGCCACAACCGCACGACACCCTTGCGATGGGTGTGTCCATGTTGAAAGGGCACTGGCCACTTGTTTTCATGTACGCACGGATACGTTTCCTTCGTTTCCGGTCAGTGACTGCAGCGAGGATTGAGAAGGTAACCTCTGCTAGTTATGCCAAGGAGGACGGCCTTTCTTTCCCACAAGGACCACCCTCCGTCGCAAGTAGTCACTCGGGGAGTACGCACTAGCTTCGACTCGCCAACATAGTCGGTCTGCACCATCGTTCAATACATGTATGCTCACGGAACCGGTGACTCTTGATCTACGGCGGATAGCAAAAGTAGTGGGATTTCGACTTTTCTTTTCGTCGCGCGAGGTGTGACCCAAATTCCTGGCATACGAGTCGCGCTGCACTGGTCTCGAGCACAACGACACCTCGACTACACACAATTCTGCGCCATGACCGCGCGACAATGACTCGGCGTTGTCAAACGAGAACACTACCAGTACATATCCGCCATTCAAAATCAGACTCCCAGGCCGTAATCGTCGTGCTCTCGCTACTGGTAAGAACAGGGTGAGTGGTTTCTTGTGAGCTTAGACAATGGTGAGCGATCAGCCTTCAAACCAGCAGGAAGGTTTGTTGCGAGATGGGCCCCAGAAACAGCTATACGATACTTGAGTGCGCATATACTCATCTCTAGAGGCCCGAAGGCAGAGCAAGTAGCCTCGCAAGCCAGGCTTCCAGCACAAAGCTGCAGCCTTTCAAATTCGTCCGTGTCGACATCCACAAGCGGAAGCGACGTGTAGACTCCACTGACTCTACCAGTGAGTCTAGCGATGGCCTTCTGGATGATGAAATATCGCTTCCATTCCTTGAATCGGAGAAAGCCAAGCGAGAGGCGGTCACCGAAGTGAAGGTGAGGGACAGGCCGAAGAAGACCAAGGATGATACTCGCACATTCACTGGTCAGGTGAGACAGTAATCGAGTATATGTGTGCTCGCCTTTACTGGTTTCGTCAACCACAACAAATTCAGACCTGTCTCCGATAAACTGAGTCTGCAACATCGTTTTGAACTCCTCGTGGGCGACCTTATTGCGCTCCACGGCCAGCTTTCAAAGGATCTTGTGCGTAAGTCCAGCCTCGAGTAGACTTCGGCATGGAGCAGGTGGTGTGATCGCAATCCCATGTTGAAATCCGAGCCATATATATAAAAGTCTCGTCCAGGAACAGATCCGAGTCTACGGCATAGAGGTTTTCGAGAGCTACCGAAGCAGCCCTCGTGAATAACCGGGTGCGGCCAATAAATGATGAGGGTGGTCGCTAACGGGTCTTCAAAGGTTTGGCGCTATCCAACTGCTTTTCGAACGTCGCAGATATGGTCAACACTCCAGCCGTGATTCCATAGATCCAGCGCGCATTCTTGAGATTTTTCGCTTGGCCGGGCTTGGGTTGGCGCTATCCCCACTGGCAGGAATTTTCGGGTTATACCTTGCGCAACGAAAAAAAAAGTCGAATTCCATTACTTTTGTAATTTGGGAGTGAGGAAAGAGGATGCACGCCCTTCTCAGTGGAGTCAACTGGGGTAAGAAGCTGCTGCTGTGCTTGTCTCGAAAATGGCTCATCATGCATCATGCCCGTCAACATCGGGCGCGTACTAAGGCAGTTGTGAGAAAAGAGTCAGACAGGGCTCCGAGAGATAGCCACGCGACTCCACGTTCAAATGTTGTTGTCGACAACATCACTAGAGGGACATGTATCAGAATAAGGGCCGCAGTGCTGGTCGCTCTCCGTACGCAACTTGAGGCAAGCACCTGACTCTGCGAGTCCTCTTGCGACAGGCAACAATCAGTCTTCGCCCTCCTGGCGGTCGTCCTGATCGACAGCCCTCTCAGCTTCCATGGGAGACTCCGGTGTCAAATTGAAGGATAGCCCAAGTGGGAATGGCTCGAGCCTATTGGCATTCCTACGAGTGGTCAACGTTTCAACAGTGGGCACTAGGGCGGAGGGTCGAGGAGTGCCACGTTTCCTTTGATCCACGCACAGCGAGCTACTAAAAGCACCAGAGCTTTCGGTCGCGTCTTCTGGGTCCCGATAGCAAGCGAGTGCGGGCTGAGGGTGAGCAACGTGTCCGTTAATCCAGACAATGACAAACTCGAGATGTCATATGCCGACTGGGCAGCAGGGAAGAGCATAACGTTGTAGCGATCGCGTGCTGACAGAGTGAATGACAGAGCCAAGAGTGGACCCGACTCATCGGGAAACGCGGGCTAGAGCACGTGCTGACACACTGACCGACATCGCCGCTTTTCGTGAGTGCACACATGCAAAGTTTTCGTCCACGCTGACCGTGACGAAACCATTGCGCCCGCAAAATGAGCGTGTCCGTTCTCTTTCCGGACAGGGTAGCCCTTTATCACCGCAGCCTGGTGGATGTGACACCGTCTCCCCGGACATCCAACTACAAAAACCGTCTAATCGCCCCCAAATGAGCCTCGTCGAATATTCATCCGCACATTCTACCTCAGCTTCTTCTACCTTTGCCAGACATGGCTGAATCCCCAAAGATCGCTATCATCATCTACACCTTGTACGGTCATATCGCCAAAAGTGAGTCGACGGCGTCACAACCCACTTCATGAGCGCTCTGACCACTCCCTAGTGGCCGAAGCTGTCAAGGAGGGTGTCATCGCAGCCGGTGGTTCTGCCAAGATATACCAGTGCGTCCCTCCCCTTCTCTCTCTCCGTCAATGAGCTCATTGCACATCAAGAGTCCAAGAAACCCTCCCAGACGAAGTCCTTACTAAAATGCACGCTCCATCTAAGCCAGAATATCCCGTTATCACCGTCGAGCAACTGCTCGAGTTCGATGCCTACCTCCTTGGTATTCCCACTCGCTTTGGCAACTTTTCTGCGCAGTGGAAGGTGGGTTTTCATCACGATTCGCAGTCTGCGATCTGATTTCCCTTCTTGACAGACCTTCTGGGATGCCACGGGCCAACACTGGGCCAAGGGTGCCTTGGCAGGCAAGTTCGCGGGCGTGTTCGTCTCCACAGCTTCTGCGGGCGGTGGACAAGAAACAACCGTCATGAACGCACTCTCTACGCTCGTACATCACGGCATCATCTTCGTCCCTCTCGGCTACAGCCGCACCTTTGCGCAGCTCTCCGACCTGTCTGAGATTCATGGTGGTGCGTCCTCTGAATTTTTATCTCGGGATGTTGGACGAAGTGGACGTGCCGTTTATGTTTACTTTAAGGATCGCCATGGGGCGCAGGTACGCTTGCGGCTGCGGATGGCAGTCGCCAACCGAGTGCGCTCGAGCTCGAGGTCGCCAAGATACAGGGTACTGCGTTCTATGAGACCGTCTCCGCCATGAAATCCAATCCCACCAAGAAGTCCGATAACAACGGTAAAAAGAAGCGTTTTTCACTTCTTGCGTCGCTCCACCCCAAACGGAGCGAGTGAGGGGTCCGGTCATGGATGAATGTACAATTTAGATGTAGCCATTCTGCGACCGTTGGCCCTTGGGTCAGTCGGGTTCTCTTCTTGGCAGGTACGGTAAATGTTGTAAAACATAATGAGCAAGCGTCGTATACGAATGCATGCAAGTGGTCATGGGACGAACTTTTAGAATTCTACGTGCTCCTCAGCAACAACAGAACAGAATAATACGCCCAGAATCTGTGGCCGGCCCTGAGCGCTAAAAAAAAAAGGATCAGTCCAAGGCTGCTCCAGAGTCATTCGAAACGCCACTCCTCTGACGAGACTCCGAGCGTGCACTCGCCCCCTCCCGCCTGCATGTATCCCTGGGTACTGCGCGGTCCGCGCTTCGTCGAAGTTGGAAACTGCCGCAGTCGCCGAGCACCAGGGCGATACACGTGGCCTGAGCCAGAGGTGGCCGCGGCCGCGGTGTCGCCCTGGACTCGTCGTGGCAAACCCTGAGACCCCTTCGATTGATCTGGATGTATATGACAAAGGTGGCTCGGAGTACGGTGGCTCGGGCTCGAGCGGTGTGCATGGGCACCAGCGTTTCAAACATTCGCACGCCCGGATCTGGATCCGGCCTTATTGTCGAGTTCCCGAACGAGAAACCATCAGAACGTGGTGAGACCCCCCTGGCGGTGGCGACACTTTAACTTTCGAGAAAAAAGAGTTGGATTGCCGTGTCAAGGGTTCTCGTGGCATGCATCCTATCAAGGTCTACGGTAATCGCCATTGTCGTCCACGTGCTGGGCTCGGCCGCTGACAGAGGTGGGTGCGCTGAGAAAAGAAACAAACACGCCGAGTCCAGAACCCCCATTCTCTCTCCAGCATGCCGGTCGTCGGGACACGCGCATGTCGTGCACCGCACCTGCCAATGTCGGAAGGTGTCCTCTAGCGAGAGCGCCAGCCGTGTCGTTGCCGCTTCACATTTTACTCTTTTGGACGCGGTCGCATCGCATCTCGGGGCGAGGTGGAGGCTGGAGATGTGTCACACACGAGATCGGGATATCTTCTATACACGCGACCCGTGCTAAATAGAACGTGCATGAGGATGATGATGAGAAGAAAGTACTCCAAGGCGGCCGAGAATCAGACGTCTACTTGGAGAAACCATGGTACTTGGCGACGATTTCCCAAAAGCCTTTTCCTTGCAGAGAAGCGATTTCCAATTCGAGAGCTGAAGGTTGTCGGGAGCCGTTCGTGCCTGCAAACGTGCCCGCACCCCAGGGAGAGCCTGGGAAGAGAACAAAAAAATTAAAAAAAGATGGGATGAGGCGTTGATGGTGACTGTAAAGACAAAACGAGACGTGGACATACCTCCGTGGATTTCGGTCAGGTCGGAGAGTTGAGAAAAGGTGTATTTGTATCCAAGAGGGACATAGATCAGTCCGTGGTGAACAAAGGTAGAGAGTGTGTTGGAGATGGTGACCTCCTGTCCACCACCCTGGGTGCCGGTGGAGACAAAGACGCCGCACATCTTACCAGCAAGCGCGGATTTACTCCAAAGTGGGCCAGTGGCGTCCCAGAATGCCTGACGGATCCGTTAAGACGTGCACGCACCAAGGTCGTCCTGGATGGGGAACACACCTTCCACTGCACAGGGAGGTTACCATAGCGGCTAGGAACTCCAAAGAGGAAGGCATCGAAGCCGACGAGTTCGTCGGGGAGAAGAATTGGGTAGTCGGGGGGTGGGGGTGCCCTGACCAGCTTCAGGATGTCCTCGGAAAGGGTCTCCTGGATCCTACGCGCAGGGCTGGTCGATAAGACACGTAAAAAGTGGAGCAACGACGCTTACCGGTAGATGGAAGCAGTTCCACCGGCGCTGCTGACGCCACTCTTGACAGCCTCGGCGACTGCGAAGCGATGGTGGGGTCTTTGACGAGTGACAGCGATTCATCGAAGGAACATACGTTTGACAATGTGCCCATATAGAGAGTAGATAACGATGGCAATTCTGGGAGGCGACATGGTGCCCTCTGACGGATCAAGAGCAGCAGGATTTGATGGAAGAGATAATGCCGGTGAAGGTTCAGAAGGACTGGAGAGGAGCGAAGGTATGGGTTTGGCTCTATCAGCTTTTGTATCTTTTCGCTCTGGCCTTGGCTCGGTGAAATTGTCTTTTTGCCGCTTTCCAGGGAAACACATTCCGAGGGCAGGTGTTTCAAAAGAACAGCGGTGTGTGAGGATAGGTAGTCAAAGGGCGTGTACCAAGCGTGGGACGGCGTTATTCAGTGCCACGGCCGGCGAACAGGGAACCACATGATCTGCTTTTATGCATAAGTAGGTGGCGCGAGCAGCGAAAAGCAATACTAGATCATACGAAGATGTACCGCAGGGGTACATCGCATGCATTGAATCTGGATTTCTCGCCCATGGAGCACAAGTACCTTTAACAGCAGGCCACTGGTGGCAACTTCGGAGGGCGATATCTAAAACAAGGACAGCAAATCTGTAGTGAAGGCGACCGGTGAGGGCAAAGTTGGACATGGAATGAAAACGCCGAAAGTCAAGCCTGCCAGTGGAGTGGACGATTCATATTTAGCTTACCCAACTTTCTCATTGGTTATCAGGCTATCGTAAGTTGAGCCAGTACTGGAAGCACTCGGCCTCCTCTGCAAGTTCACTAATCCACTGCGACATGAGCTTAAGAGTTGCACGTACCTGAAGACCACACGTATTGCACTTTTTCCAAGGCATGAAGAAAAACGGTATCATCAAAGGCTTAGGCAAGTCTTCAGCATGAAAAAAACTTTCTTCCTCAGTTAGACCACCGATGAAAGTAGCTCAGCAGCGCAATCGTCCTGTGGCCGACGACAAAGAACCGCGACATAACCAGTGTGATTCATCGTTTTTCCAATAGAGACGCGTTCTCGGGATGTATCACGTAGCAACGTAAAGCTACGCCCGGTTAACCTCGTTCCGGTCGCCTCGAATACCCGAAAAGTGTTTCGGTAGTCGATACGCTCGGTCGGTATCCGGTGGCGCAATTCTCGCAGCGACAGCGGGCTGAAGGTAAAGTCTAAAGGTGTTCCAGTCATAACTTCGTAACGAGCTGCCGCCAGCTTCTAGGTGACGATGCTGCGTCCGTGCGCTTTCGCTTCCACTTTCGGATGGTGAGAGATGTTTACTCGTCACATCACAAAGCCATATCATATCCATGTCCCCTAAAAGACTCCAATTTTCAAGCAAATAGCCACCCCCTCCTCAGTGATCAACCTGCCTTCCTCTCCCGCTTGCTCGCACAATGTCGAATTCACCCAGAGTTGCCATCATAATCTATTCCATGTATGGCCACATCGCCAAACGTAAGGATCTACAATGTTTTGTCTCGATTCAGTCTTACCCCTGACAACCTCGACAACCATCAGTGGCGGAGTCCGTCAAACAAGGTATCACGGACGCTGGCGGCTCGGCCAGCATCTTCCAGTAAGTCTCTTCGCATCTGTGCTCGTACGACAGCGGATTCAGACCTCCAACTCAGAGTCTCAGAGACCCTCTCGGACGAAGTCCTCACCCGAATGAAAGCACTTAAACAAGCCTACCCAGTTATCTTGCCAGACGACCTTACCAAGTTCGACGGATATGTGTTTGGCATCCCCACTCGCTTCGGTAACTTCCCTGCCCAGTGGAAGGTGCGTCATCCTTGATTCGTTTCTACCTCCCATTCGTTTTCCCGGTTCCCGAGCGCTCATTTTATCGCGGAAGACGTTCTGGGATGCGACCGGAAAGCTCTGGACCAGCGGTAAGCTGGCGGGCAAGTTTGCTGGCGTGTTCGTCTCCACGGGTACATTGGGAGGCGGCCAGGAAACAACTGTCATTTCGTCCCTCTCAACTCTCGCCCACCACGGCATCTGTTTTGTCCCTCTTGGCTACAAGGATGCCTTTGAAATCTTCAATAACGTAGACGAGGTCCGAGGGGGTACGTATCACGCGTTTTTGAAAGGGGGTGAGACTGACGGACATACAGGTTCGCCCTGGGGGGCAGGCACGTTTGCTGGCCCACTTGGCGCTCGCCAACCGTCTGCGCCCGAGCTCGAGCTCGCCAAGCGTCAAGGCCTCAAATTCTGGGACACCGTGTCCAAGTTCAAGTCTGCTGATTGACTACGAGAACCGGCACTGTAAAAGAAATACGCGTGTTGACCTGTTACAAGCTAATTCGTGGTAGTGGGACCTGCAAATGCGAAGATGTCGTGGCTGACTAGACTCCCGGTTGACCCTTTGTAAGGATTTAGAGTGGCTAGTGTGGTCACCTGGATCAGCAAAAAGGTGACGTCAGGACATGATCAGGCCCCTCTCCCCCTACACCGATGAACCGGTCAAAGCCGTACCGCCAAGGTTGTCAATGCCACGAGTATCCCCTCTCAACACGCGTCCTTGCATAGCACGGGATACCACCCTTTCCAGACGCATCCTCGGTCCGGTGGCCGTCAACGCCTGTAAGGTCGCCACGTTTGTGCACACGTTTCAGCGTGCGTCACATTCGAGCGCTGGCTTTCCGATCCACCATGAGAACATCATCCTACCGAGCTGAAACAGCTTAGCCTGTGCCGCCACGTCCGTTTGTCCGCGTCTGAAAGCAGCGGTGGCGACCGACCTCGAACGAAGACACGGGGTCACAGCGGATGATCGGTGAACGGACGCGGTCGATACCGCCTCGTGGAAAACCATATCACTAAAACATACAGAGCGTGCTACACCATTACGTAAATTATGTTGGACTTACAATTTG
Organism: Tylopilus aff. balloui; assembly: GCA_038089055.1. Lineage (NCBI taxonomy): Eukaryota > Fungi > Basidiomycota > Agaricomycetes > Boletales > Boletaceae > Tylopilus > Tylopilus aff. balloui. Next base: position 10,416 of record JBBPKC010000062.1, on the reverse strand, counting down.
ATTATTGGTCATCGCACCTTTATATGCTCTTGTCACGCTTCGCATTTTTCCGTGATGCCCCAACTCGAAGAAAGAAGCCCTAAGGCGACTATAGATTATCTCTCATGAGTCGATTGTGTCGTCTCAGCTTAAGTTTGAAATCAATAACCTGTGAGTTTAGCATCATCCATGACGGTTTACTAATGGAAAGGTATGGATTCCTGAGCGCATGATAACCCACGGAATACACACCAAGTGCATACCCGCCGGATCATGTCTCGAAGCATACACCTCATGATTCTTTCTAATTCGGGTTCGGTATTTCATTCCGCTGCCTGAAATCTATAGGATGTCGTCTCTAAAACCTTGAGAAGTCAAACTTGAAAATGCGGTCGAGTTTACACCTTGGCGTTAAGAATCAGGAATTGAACCTGTGATGCCTGACGGTCTCCAAGTCTATAGGTTGGAAGGCAGGTCGTCGATCGACCTCTGGTGGTTGTTCATACCCGGTTGCAGAAGCGGTGTGACGAGACGCTCGAATGACGTAGCCGGCCCGATCGATTCGCAGTATAACGCGTACCCCTAGGGAGAGGTCAGGAAATACGTGCTCTCAGAGAGTCTATGTTGTCCGGGCGGCCGTGCAGACAGTTCTTAAATTTGCTACGGCTTAGGAGGGGGTCTAGTGACCGTAATTGAGGGATTTGTACAAGCGGGATCTCGGACTTGGGCGGCGTGGACTACTGGATCCATCAGCTGACATATGCCGCGCTTCGGAGATGCTACTATACTGTGCCTTTGTAAGTGACGCACCGTTATGGGTCTCCCTAGACGTACTTCGCTTCCCCACATTCCCCTTGGACCACCGACGAACGTTTCCTTCCAAGGCCTGTTAGATTGACGAGCATGCACACAGCCGCTGCAACCGGTCAGCACGAACGCCGGTGTGCATACGGTGCACATACCTCGCGTACTTAGATCGTATACCCCCTCTATTTCATTCCGCCACGTCTGTTGCCTTTCACCTGTTCCTGTGCTTGTCACTTGCATGTATCTTTGCAAGATTCTTTCGCCTACTATACACTTGATATCATACATAAGTTGTACATCGTGCTATCATGCAGCTCAG
>JBBPKC010000061.1:66745-79198 GCA_038089055.1 Tylopilus aff. balloui | reverse complement strand
GCTTGGCCAGAAGCATCATAGCCTTGACCTTGTCAGAAAACATGTAGTCGGCTGCTGAGAGCCGAGCGAAAAGGGTATCAACCTTATTCAAGACTGGAGAGAGGTGCGCATTCGCAGGGATCTGTACGTCGAGGAATTCCCTGAAAAGGGAATAGGCAGATGGGATCGACTTGATATCGAACTCAGAATAGAGGGCTTTGATCATATCAGTTGCGTCGGACTGATTGAACTTTTGATGGAGTGAATCCATCATATGAAGCTGCATTGTGCTGACAATAGTGTCATTGGCCTTCATCCAAGATATCCAGTGGTTGATGACTTCCGCCTTTGCTCTAGAGGTTGGGACTTCAGGCTTTTCGAGGGCCTAGATCCAAGAGGAACCGGAGGCACGGATGTAGGCCTGAATCATAGGCCACCAGATGTTCCAGTTTGAACCCATGAAGACGGGAATGCGGACATCTTTGACAGTAGAGGACAACATTGTTCTAGAAGAACATTAGTCATGCAACTCAATAGTTATAAGACATACAAGCATAAGTTCCCCTAAGGGTGAATACTCATGACGACAATCAGTCATGTGCAAGTTCATGCGACAGCGACGATATAGTCATCAGAGGCGACTAGCCTATTGATAAGCAGTGCAAGGCATGCCCAAAGACCAGTGAGCCTAGTGGCAGGAGCAGCAAGTGCATGTTACTGCAACATCACCAAGCTCAACTATCTCAGCATCGAACCAGGGCTCATAACCTATAGAGAACCACAGGTTTCGTACTAGCTACTGGGTACTCATATTATATGGAGTTGGGTAGTAAGCTTAGATACAATGGTAGTAGTTAGAGGTCAAGAGCATTATTCAAACTCAGAGCTGAGTTTGAAGCTATATAGTGACAGCCTATAGCTATCACATGACTACTACATTAGGTCACTTACATAATACTACTAAGAATGGAGGTTGAGTACCACGGTCATGTGACGTGCTCTTTCAACACTTATTGGTACTGCATGTATAATCACTTGCTTGTCTTATGGGCTATGAGAGCAAAGAGCTGAGCTAAGTAATGTCAGAGCCTTGGCTGTGATGGTAGTTACCTGTGAGAGATAGCTAGGGTCAGGGATAGAGAATAGTAGAGGGTCCTTCTAGACATGTAAAGAGTTACCTATGAGAGATAACTGATTGCTATCATTAAAGTCTTGATCTAGTGTTATAACTAATCTGGCTAGGGATTAGAGGGCAAGCTACTGATCACTAGCAGAGGGAGCTTGATAAGAGAGCCTCAAGCAAGAGTGATTAAAAGGGAAAAGGTATCACAAAGGGTTGAGAGAAAATCTAGAAGAGATCAAGACTAGGACCTCCAGTGCTTGAGCTTGCTGGCTTATATAGATTCTATATGTTTGTACTTGTTGTGGTATCTACACTATATAAAGTATTAGTCTAGGAGACTGGGTAAGTCTCACAAACTATATCTAGTAGTTGTTGCAAGTTATAATGAGTCATAGATAAGAGAAATAAAGACCATTGAACATAGAATCCATAGGCTGTGCATGTGAAATAGAAGTAAGTCATAGGTGAGATAGTGATAAGGCTGTGATGATGCTTTGTTAGTACCAATGTATAGGTTTGTATAGTATATTGTGCATATAAAACATAATTGAAAATGCAATCATGGGCTATAAGTTATGTGAAGATGAAGGTAAAATAGAAGTGACTCATGCCTTGTCATAGGGTCCAGGTCTGGACCTAATCACAGTTAGATCATGGTTAAGATCTAATGGAATCTTGCATAGCCTTATAGCTATTGCCATGAGATATGACATGTACTGGGCACATGTTCATGGTCTAGACTCTAGGGACTTTCCATAGCCTTATTCTGGTCATGTGATGTCATGTCATGGGTCACATGATTGTGTCTGGTGGGAGTTGCAGCAGATGTGAGTAATAGTTACAGAAAATTGTTGCATAAGCAGCAAGAATTGTTACAGAGCTTATAATCTGTTAAAGTACCTATCTAGCTACTACTTACTTAGTGTATAAGGCTTAAATGGTCATAATATGAGATCAAGAGTATTAATTTACAATTGAAACTCAGTCTCTACTTATATAGTGATAGCCTACAGCTATCATGTGACTATAGTATTCTAAAATGAAAGTTAAATATCACATCCACTTGCTATCATGTGATGTGCTCATTCAACATCAATAGATAACAAATAATACTCTATTAAACAATATAAATATAATGGATAGAGAAAATCACTTTGAAACTTGATATTAGCCAATACATATTAAACTACTAAGGAGAAACTAGTAGTATATGGAGCCCCACATCCCCTGGGATACCAGGGCATGCATAAGAGCATTTTTTCTCAGACCAGCCTCCCTATAAAAGAACTCTTGCAAGGACTTGTTTGGGACAGAGATATATAATATTCCTGTAAGAACAGACTCAGTTTCATATAAATGGGAACTAAGTTACTATCAAGCTAACCTGTAAGGACAGACTATATAAAGGGCTATTAGTCTAGGGAGTAATAGCTATATAGGAAATGTCTCACCTCAGTTTCATATAAATGGGAACTAAGGTGTGACACAGCAGAGTCCATGCTAAAATGAGCAACTGTGATTATGTAAGAATGGTCAGTGTAGGTCGAATGAAAAGAAAGTAAGGTAGATGGGAGTAAGTGTATGAAATTTCAACAGGAACTGCCATAGTGTATTAAGTTGGACTAGATCAGTTGGTCGTTGCTTAATAGTATCATTTGTCCAAAAAAAAAATGTCGATCCGTCCGTTGCGTAGGTTTTGCAGTATTTGTTGATGTGCTGAATGCCGTGTCTGCGGGTACATATAAAGTTCACACCAGTTATCGCTGTTTGATACCTCGTGACGATGCCTGACGATGGTTTTGCGGACATCTACAGCCCTCACAAGGTCCTCGATGACCCTGCTTTTCGTGTCCTCGAACCAAATGAGACACCTTCTCCGGATGCTAATATCGCGGCATTCTACAATCCCGAACATGAAATCCATCTTGTCGAAAAACCACGTCTCAAGCCTGGTCCTGGTCAGGTCTTGATCCATGTACGGGCCACGGGAATTTGTGGGTACGTGTGACGAATACTTCTCATATAGCCAACGTTAGCTGCTGCTCAACAGGAGCGATGTGCATTTTTGGAAACATGGTCGTATCGGTGATTCGATGATCGTGACGGGCGAAGTGAGTTTTCCAGTTCTTGTCTGCGGGAGAATATCCAGATGTCCCACTGCACTAGTGCGGCTCTGGTCATGAGTCGGCCGGCGAAGTCGCGGACGTTGGAGATGGTGTCACCCAGTGGAAAGTAGGTGAGTATGCAAACTAGCAAAATCTGATGATCTGGTGCTCAGCGAGGCATTCAGGTGATCGCGTCGCGATCGAGGCGGGTGTACCTTGCTCCAAGCCATCGTGTGACTACTGCAGAATCGGCAGATATAATGCATGTACGCTGTACCACAACGATATTCCAGGCTTTAGCATTCCCGCATCCTGACACACAGATTACGCAGGCCCTGACGTTGTCTTTTTCTCCACCCCCCCTTTCCATGGTGTGTTGCATGTCGTGAACTAGAAACACCGTCAAATGTCGCATTCAACAGGGACACTCACTAGGTGGCACCTCCATCCTGCCGAGTGGCTTCACCATTTGCCCGATTCGGTCTCATTCGAGGAGGGCTCTTTGTGCGAGCCCCTGGCTGTCGCGTTGGCCGGTATCGAACGCAGCGGCCTTCGTCTTGGCGACTCTACTCTTATCTGGTATGCCAGCTTCACCGACATGTGAGTACCCTGACGCGGAAGACTTTCCAGTGGTGCCGGACCCATTGGATTGGTCTGCTTGCTCTCTGCTAGAGCGGCTGGTGCGGAACCTATTGTTATTACGGATCTGCTCCAGAGCCGCCTTGATTTCGCAAAGAAATCGGTTCCTGGTGTCCGCACCGTGCTTATCGAGCGTAATTCGCCACCAAAAGAGTCCGCTGAGAAGATCAAAGCAGCGGCTGGAGGGCCTATTAAGCTTGCTCTCGAGTGTTCAGGTGTGGAGAGTAGTATACATACTGCTATCTACGTGAGTGAGGACAATGCTTTACGGAGTAACATCTCACAGAGTAAAACCGACTGCAGTCTGCGCAGTTTGGCGGCAAGGTCTTCATCATCGGAGTGGGCAAAACGGAACAAGTGGTAATACAATGCTTGATGTGTCACGCTAATTTTGACTGTCTTCACAGTTCCCGTTCATGTACCTTAGTGCGAATGAAATTGATGTCAGCTTCCAATACCGTTATGCAAACCAGGCAAGGATATGGTTCAATCTGAACTGACTGTTATCGCTTACAAGACTCTCAGTATCCTAAAGCGATTCGGCTCGTAGCAGCTGGTCTGATCGACGTCAAACCCCTAGTCACTCATCGATTTAAGCTTGAAGATGCGGTGTCTGCATTCCATGTCGCAGCAGACCCTACGCAGGGTGCTATTAAGGTCCAGATCCACGATTGATCAGCCAGGAGTAAGAATGATTTCGTGCTCGGTTATATTTTTGTGGGGTGCATCAGCTACCTATGTGATTCTGAAAACGATTCGTGCATCACGTGATCACCCATTTGGAACCTCGACATAAACCAACTCTGAAGTTGTTTCCTCACTTTGTACGCACAACTCAACGGCCGCCATGACGAGCCCCCAAAAAATTCGGCAGCGAAAGGCGATAGGCCCTTCTCCGCGAGCGGAAGACTATGACAGAGACGACGAAGATCATGTTGACGCGGTGTTCCGCAACCCAGTGCGTACTACAACCCAGCCCACTTGATGGGTTCGCCGACTATACCCCCTACTACAGCACAATCGAAGTGCATTTGAGCAAGCATTGGACACCCCACAGGCAAGTGCTGCAATCGTGGGTGTCCTCACGGCCGTCGCCTTTATGCTGCGATTCTACAAAATCAACCAACCCGACCAAGTAGTGTGCGTGTCTCTAACACCGACTTCTTCGGAATCTTGAATCTACACATCCACCAGCTTCGATGAAGTTCACTTTGGGAAGTTTGCTTCCTACTACATCCTTCGACAGTATTACTTCGATGTGCATCCACCCTTTGCAAAACTTCTTTTGGGGCTCGCGGGATGGTTCGTCGGCTTTGACGGTCACTTCTCGTTCGAGAATATTGGAGACAGCTATACGGATAACCACGTGCCCTACGTTGGGATGCGTGCGCTCCCAGCCATTCTAAGCAGCCTGACAGTACCTGTGGTTTATGCTATCATGAAAGAAACAGGATATTCAACTATTGTTGCGGCATTCTCTGCATCCGTTGTCCTATTTGGTACGTGTATGCTTTTTGTGATAGTTGGCCGCCACTACGGTATTCACAAACTTAAACCCAGACAATGCACACATCGCACAGTCCCGTCTTATTCTTCTTGATGCCGCCCTCATATTCTTCATGACCCTCACAATCTACTCATATGTACGCTTCCGCAAATTGCGTTACTGGTATGCCTCATATTTTGTGCGTTAATCCATATGTGTGTTCATGTCACCACAGGGAGTTCTCAATAGAATGGTGGAGTTGGCTCATTGCCACTGGGTTCTTCATGGCTTGCACCTGGGGTTCCAAGGTGAACGGTATCCTGACGGTCATCACTATTGGAATTGCTGTCTTGATCGATTTATGGGGAATACTAGATTATCGCAGGGGTCACTCTATGGTTAGCAGCCTTGTCAGTCAGCGTGGCCACTCTAAGCCAGATTTCATAGGAATATTTCTGGAAGCATTTTGCGGCTCGGGCAGCCGGCTTGATCGTTATTCCATTCATCATATATCTTTCATTCTTTTATGTCCACTTCGCTATCTTGACCCACTCGGGCCCGGGTGACACGTTCATGAGTCCTGCCTTCCAGGAAACACTCACTGGCAACGAGCTGCTGGTTAAAAGTCAAGGTCGGTTGTGAACCTTGCATTGTGTCTCTTGTCCTAACGCTTTAGGCATTCGTAGACCTCCATTACTATGACATCGTCACGATGAAGCATAAGGATACCAAGGTCTTTCTGCACTCACACCCTGAAAAATATCCCCTTCAGTACGAAGATGGACGCATAAGTACTCAAGGTGCGGTACGGTGATACTCGGCGAAGATGATGCTTGATTTGTGGCCAGGCCAACAAGTGACTGGTTATGCGCATGACGATGCAAATAACCATTGGCAAATTATCCCAACAAAGGCGCTCCCTGAAGCGGGCAGCGGACGAGCTGTTCACCACGACGATGTCATCCAGCTATTGCACGTAAATACGCAAACGCTTCTCCTAACCCACGATGTTGCGTCTCCCTTGATGCCCACGAATCAAGAATTCACTACGTGGCCAAAAGATGATTATTCCCGTCACAACGACACGCTGTTCTTCCTCCACCTGGTCGACGGCAGTCCAGGAGATGTGTGGAAGAGCAAGTCAGGCCACTTCAGACTCGTACACGTGCCAACCAGGGTGTTGATGTGGACACACCCAAAGCAATTGCCGGATTGGGGATTCAAACAACAAGAAATCAATGGTAACAAGAACCCGACAGACAAGAGCGCTGCTTGGTTCGTGGATGAGATAGTCGAGAGTGAGAGTAAGGCGTTCGTCAGTCTTTGGATTTGATACCTTACAAAAAGATCGAAACAGGTAATCTTGACTTCCCCAGGGAAAGCAATGTCCCACGAGGACCTAAGAAAATGAGCTTCTTCAAGAAATTTGCCGAACTGCAGATCTTGATGCTTCAACACAACGCTGGCCTCACTGCATCACACCCCTACGCTAGTGGACCGATTAACTGGCCGTTCCTTCTCAGCGGCATCAGTTTCTGGACAGAGAACGATACACAGAAGCAGATTTACCTGATCGGCAATATCGTCGGATGGTGGACGTGTGTTGTGGCCATCTCGATTTATGTGGGTATAGTCGTCGCTGACCTCCTGGCAAGACAACGCGGGCTCAATCCCATCCCTGATCGTGAGTCTTTTGAACCCTCCTAAAGCTAGCCTGATCAATTTGCAACAGCTGTCCGCAACCGTCTGTGGAATTCTGCAGGTTTCTTCTTGCTTGTGTGGGCGGTACACTACTTGCCGTTCTTCCTCATGGGTCGTCAGCTCTTTATTCACCACTATCTTCCTTCCCATCTTGCATCGGCGTTGTTAGCTGGCTCGGTATTGAGTTTCGTCTTATCTGATTCCATCAACTATCCCATATCCGTGGCTGGACGTATGACAAGAATGCAGCCTACGCAATATGCGGATCTCGGAGTGAAGGGTCCGGCTCTTGTTGGGATTTTTGCTGTTGTAATGTTTGGGATGTTCGTATACATTGCCCCTCTCACTTATGGGACACCAGGGTATGTCACTTGATTGTCTTCTTGCCTTGCGTTTATTAATTGATGTGGACAGGCTGGACGGTGAGAGTGTAAACGCGAAGCGTCTCTTATCCTCGTGGACCCTTCATTTCGCCGCCAAGGTTACGGGTGATGCAATATGACGGACTAAGGACTATTTCATTAGAGGAACTAGCGATGTTGTACATAGTATATATTGGCTTGCTAACACAAAGGCTTGCATTCGGCTAGCACACGCTGCCACGAGGAGATGCCTGGTTGGCTACACGACCAACTTGTAGCTATAACACAATGTTCAATGCCCCACGACTCGCGCAGCGGTACGGTACAACACCAGCCAACGGCCTAGGAACTAGTTTTGTAGACGAAAATCCTCTTGCCATTTCGATTTACGATGACCCATGGAGCGCTGCCCCCTCGCCTTCCCCGCCGCCTGTCGGTACAACCTCGGCATTCAGCTCCGTTATAGGTAAAGCACTTAGCAAGTCATTGTGCCCTCCGTGCTTACCCAGTCAATTTCCAGCTGATGCAGCTGTCCCCGAGGCGTACTACAATGCCTTTGCTGCTGTGGACACTGCGAATTCCGGAGAGATGTCGGTCAACGCTCTTTCACGAGTCCTTGCTACCTCGTTGCTTCCAGCTGCAACCATTGATCGGGTTAAGTTTTTCGGTCGTATTACACCAGTCTCAAATGCTGATTAGTCTAGTAGATCGTTAACTTAGTTAGCTCCAAATCCCGAGTCTCAAAACTCGAGTTCTATGTGGCTCTCGCATTAGTTGCCCTAGCACAGTCGGGAAAAGGTGTGTCTGGCGTCTCGTGCTGCTATAAAGTCTGACCTTGGAATGTGTGTATATGGCAGACATCAGCATTGGGCAAGTTGCTGCCCTCGGAGCCGAGAACAATCTGCCTATTCCCTCTTTGAACCTCGATTCTCTACGACATAGCGTTTCTGCCTTCGGCGCCCCATATTCAGCTTATAGACAAAATACCGTACGACCCCCTCCACCCAATTACCCGACCGAGGATCCTTGGAGACTCCCTCGACACTCTAGTATCACCGGATGTCCTCTTGATCTCAACCTGCCACGGGGTGTCACCACTATCAACGGCATATCATCTACTCTGTCTGGGCCCGGTCTCCCTAAAGATTGGTGGAAGAAACAGGAAACCGTCACTGTGACCATTCAGGGACAACAAGGGCACCTTCTAAACAGGTATACCGTGTACGAGATTTCGACGGACGTGAGTCCCTAGTATCATCTTTTGCACCGTGCCGGCTAATCGAACCACGGTGCAACAAGCGTGGTTCTCCTGTGCACCGTCGTTATTCTGAATTTACTTTCTTATGGGATTGCTTGGTACGACGATACCCATTCAGACTCTTGCCCACACTTCCACCGAAGCGAATACAGCGTCAGCCATTGATACTACTATTTTTCCATGCTGTCGACTGATTTCGTAATATGTGGCAGCTGATGCCGCATTCCTCGAGCAGAGAAGGTATATTTAACAGCCTAAAAAACCCTTGTACATTCTTGACCGTATTCACTCAGGAAGGGCCTGACGAGGTTCCTCCACTCAGTAATGTGGGTATGTTCGCTTTATGGATGAGCAATCTTGATAAAGGGTGGCAGAAATCACCCTGTGATCAAAGAGGATGGTCTTCTTTCTACATTTTTGACAGAGCCATCCTTCGAAATGTGGCGCAAGCACAATACAGTCGCTCTTGAAGAAGAGTCGGTCAGTAAGCGAGTTGATCGAATAGAGGAGATGTCTATCCCCAGTGATCTCGAGGAGAAACTTGTGTGGGTGATGAATCATGAGGGTTTTCGAGATTCTGACATTTGCGTTTGTAGAGTCGTCCGCGGAAAGATGAACCCACTGATTGAACAATGGCAGAAAATATGTGTACTCACGGAACGCATCATAAAGAGACGTGAATCAGCTGCGGTATGGGTTTCACCGAATCTTCGCTCTGCCTACGTGCTAGCTCACTCCACGTTCTCCATCTGGTCTAATCTGTTGTCAAATGTTCCTGGTCCCTCTGCACTGGCGTTACCAACTAATTCTGCACAAATTGACGGTTCTGTTGAACCCGACGTGTCGGATGATCAGGCTGATCTAGCACGCCTTACGAATGTTTTGAGGGTGGTTGTTGAAGTGAATGAGAGGTGCTGGAGAGGTGATGAGTGCGAGCTTTGTGACGGTGTGCGGGTGGGAATCGACCGCATCGCTGAACACACACAACAACAGTCCGATATGCTAGAGCGACGAGTATGTGTGTTCTTTTCTCGGGTCGGAGCCTGGACTGAATTTAGCAGACACACACACTGCTACGGTCGACCCTGGAGTCCCTAAAGGTAAGCTTGGTGATTGACATTTAGTTGGCCGCTTGTTTACAGCGAATGATCAGAGCCAACGAGACCTTTACATAACTATGCGGGACTTGTTTGTTAGGCATGATCGTCTTGCGGTTGACAATGTGGAACGCCTCAGGAGACGGATGGACTCGAACTCGATGAAGCTTGAAGGCATCAAGGCAGCGCAGAGGGATGGGTGGCAAGAGGACGCCGATAGAGTGGTCGTCCTCGTCGAGAAAGACCAGGCAACCATCGCGTCCCTTCTGAACCGACGGATATTCATCCGGGCATGGTGAGTATGTCCAGATCGTGTGTAGGACCGTCGCTGATGGCACGGGTATCTGTGTGGCAGTATGTGGCACGAACTACGCGTCGTGCTGCACAACAGGGAGAACGCACTTCTTTCACAACTCGCGCAGACGTTGGCGCGCGAAGAACAGGCGTTTGTGGATGGCATTTTGGCAAATTGGGTGTCGTTGGGGAACGCTGTGTACGAGATGCCCTTTGAGTAGCGCTGCGGCTGTACCTCTTGGTTTTGCTTATGGACTTGTTTGGACTGGAGCAACCGCGGTCTTGTATCACACGTCATGGATGGGTTCGATGACCTGCTCGCACCCTCACGAAGTGTACTCGAAGAGAACCCTTTTCAAGACCCATTTGCCAGACCACGCTCGGGTTCCCCGGACCCTTGGTCCAACTTCGGGAAACAACAGCATTCATTACCCTCTGACACCGATATCGACTACTTCAAATCGGGCTTCGAGGACCATCCCAGCACGACACAAACGACGACCGAGTCCTATTTTACGAGCGGTCATGGCTATGGCGAGCAAACCAGCATTGCAGTGCCTGCCGACCCGCTGGACGCAGCTACAGTAACAGCAGAGGACCACGAAGACCAGCAGAGCGCAAGCCATAGCGTTGCACTCTCGGGAACGACGGCGCCACGGATGCCTGGCTTTGGGATATTCACGTCGAGCACACAAGGCCAGTCCCAGACAGTAGCAAGACCTGGGTCCGACTCGCCCCACCACGAAAAGGCGCCTCCGATTCCAGCTGCTGACGAGGCCAGAGCTGTTGTCACGTCGTCGCTGCACGTGGAAGAGCCCACACTCCCACACTCTTCCTCCCCCCAAGAGTCCATTCCTGCGCCCATGTCTCCCGAGCGCGCTACGGTCTCGCCTCTAGACCAACAATCCCCTTTAAATATTGACCATGCGTTTTCGAGCCTTGCACTTGGGGGCGAGAGCCAGAGTGCATGGCTGACAGAGTGGGGTAGCTATGACCACGCCGCGATCCCTACGGTTCTCCCTGCGCCAAATGCTACCGCCAACGATGAGGACGACGATGATACTCCCATTGGACAGACGGCGCGGTTCAGGAACGCTGGATCTCCTCAGGTGAGTACACCCTTTGTCAAGTCGCGCTGTGATTGAACGTTGATCCATTTGGCTGCATAGCCGACTGGATCTCCGGCTGCGCTCAAACGCACTGAAGGATCAATCCCGCCTCTTTTCGTTATTTCGGTGGAGGACCCACAAAAGGTCGGGGACCCTATCAGAGCTCACACTCTTTACACCGTGTATACCAGGGTATGTTCTTACCTACTGGTCAATCCGCCTTTATCACTCGGTGTCCCGTCCATGATAGACGTCTTCCCCGCTCTTTTCCAGAGCATCGTTCTCTGTTCTCCGTCGATACTCTGACTTCTTGTGGCTGTACGAAACGCTCTCCATGAACAATCCTGGGGTCGTCGTCCCGCCTGTACCCGAAAAGAATCCTTTTGGGCGGTTTGACGAGCAATTCATACAGCAGCGGCGTCTAGCACTCGAGAAATGTATACAAAAGACGGCAAACCACCCAGTTCTTTGCAAAGATCCTGACCTCAAGTTTTTCTTGGAGAACGACAACTTTGCTTTAGACGTTAGTTCCTTTGAAAATGCTACCCTACCTCGAGGCTCAAGGTCCTTTTCTTTTACAGATTAAACAAAGAAAAGCCGGGATTGCTCACGAAAAGGGGGGACTTATGGCTTCGATTGGACAGACATTGACCGGTCCTAGGTTCCATGAAACCGATGATGTGAGCGTGATGATGTGTATGCTAATGATTTCCCGAGACCCACATCTTCGGTTAGTGGTTTGATAAGCAACGCGCCTACCTAGATGGATTAGAATCTCAGTTGCGCGGCCTCGTCAAGAGTATTGAGATCGTTGCAAAGCAGCGCGCGGGTGCGCACCGTCCCTGTCTCCTTTTTGCTTGTTAACAATGTTGCAGAACTTGCTTCTGCCACAGGCGAATTCGCGACAGCTGTTGCGGAATTATCGGGATCCGATCTTGGAGAAGATTTGCAGCAAACACTTGGTGCGTTGGCGAACGTCCAGCAAGCCGCAGCAGAAACCCAGAGCGTACAATCGCAGCAGGATATGATAACACTCATGAGCACAGGTAAGTCTTTCAATGTTGAATCAGTAATGGAGTATTTTATCGTGGAACAGCGGACGAGTATTCGAGGCTGGTCAATTCTGTTCGGGTATGCCTTATTCATTGCATTGAGTACACGGTTTAAACAAGGGATGGGAAGTTGGCCTTTAACTCGCGCGTGCGAACGTACGTGAACCGGCAAAATGCGGATGCAGAGGTCCGGCGTGCACGGCAAATACACGACCGCGCGCGGGCACAGGGACAACCTCCAACTGAGC
>JBBPKC010000061.1:40289-66647 GCA_038089055.1 Tylopilus aff. balloui | reverse complement strand
CGGGTAGGTCACACAGTTAGTTTGGTTGCCGAGGTAAGGTGCACTTGCGGTCATGAATGTACCTATCACTCTCAGGCTGCACAGGCTGAGCGGCGTGCTTTGGATGCGAGGCACGAATTTGATCAATGCTCTAAGTTGATCAAATCAGAGATGGCACGGTTCGAGCTGGAGCGAATCGACGATTTCAAGGATGCCTTGCAAGCCTTTGTAACTGGGATGATTTCACGGCAGAAAGAGGCAAGTAGATGAGATTACGGTGATGGTTATGTATAAGACTAATGAGGGTTTTTCCAGCTGATTTCTGCCTGGGAGAGCTATCAACAGACGCTGTTGAAGAGGGTTGGCGGATCTGTGCCGGAGAAGGGCGCGGTAGTAGGCAGTTCGGTGTTAGTGTGATTAGTAACAATTCGAATGCTGTGCACGGACTTGTCTGAAATCGAGCTGTGTCGTATCCGTCAGAGCCTTGTCCGAAGGTCTCCTCAACACCCATGTCGACGCCGCCATACGAGCCCTTGGGTGTGGACAGTCGAGATAAATGCGAACTCCGAATAGAAGGCATGACTTGTGGCGCATGCGTAGAAGTAAGTCTATCCGTGTGCTCAGCCGTAGTCAACCCCACAACCCTTGCAGTCGATCGAAGGAGTGCTCCGAACGCAGCCCGGTATACACTCTGTAAAGATAGCCCTCCTTGCCGAACGTGGTGTTGTCGAATACGACTCATCGGTGTGGACCGCAGACAAGATCATCAGCGTATTTCTGGCCCTTATGCCCCTCCATTCTTGCTGACCTATTTTCCTGCAGGAAATCTCTGACATTGGATTTGATGCCTCTCTCATTCATGAGGCTCGGTCGGATACAGTCACGCTCCGAATATATGGCATGACTTGTTCCTCATGTACTTCAACTGTCGAGAACGGTCTCCGCGGCATGCCTGGCATCAACACTGTCGCAGTCTCTCTCGCGACAGAGACTGCAAAGATCGACTTTGAGCCTGGTATCATCAATCCACGGGAGATGGTTGACAGAGTCGAAGAAATGGGCTTCGATGCTCTGCTTTCCGATCATCAGGACGCCACTCAGAAACATTCTCTTGCAAGGACGAAAGAAATTCAAGAATGGTTCGGTCGCCTCAAGTGGAGCGTCGCCTTTGCTTTACCCGTATTTTTCCTCAGCATGGTCGCGCCTCACATACCCTTTTTACACCCATTCGTCAGCTATCGTTTGTTCAACGGCATCTACCTGACCGATATTCTCATACTTGCCCTCACCACCCCTGTACAGTTTTGGATCGGTCAAAGATTCTACCAAGTTGCATTTAAGGCACTGAAACACGGAAGCCCCACAATGGACGTCCTCGTCATGCTCGGCACATCTGCCGCATATTTCTATTCTATTTTTGTCATGATTATCGCTGCCTTCAACACTTCACCTGATTTCCGTCCCCTTGTCTTTTTTGACACGAGCACCATGCTCATCATGTTCGTCTCTCTCGGACGCTGGCTAGAGAACCGTGCAAAGGGCAAGACCAGCGCCGCACTCACGGACCTCATGGCTCTCACGCCCACAATGGCAACCATTTACACGGACGCGCCGGCATGTTCCCAGGAGAAGCGTATACCCACTGAACTCGTGCAAGTAGGCGATACGGTCAAACTTGTCCCGGGAGACAAAGTACCGGCAGATGGTACTGTCGTCCGTGGTTCCTCTTCCATCGATGAAAGTGCCATCACTGGAGAACCCACCCCCGTTCTCAAACAGGCCGGAGATCCGGTCATCGGTGGCACCGTCAATGGCTTGGGCACGTTCGACATGCTCGTTACGCGTGCAGGCAAAGATACGGCGCTTGCGCAGATCGTCAGACTCGTGGAGGAAACGCAGACTTCCAAGGCTCCTATTCAGGCGTTTGCGGACCGCGTTGCAGGCTACTTTGTACCAGTGGTGATCACCCTCTCTGTGTTCACATTCGTGGCATGGATGACTATTGCCCACGTTCTCAGTACGGACGCACTACCAGCGATGTTCCATCGACACGGGGCAAGCAAGCTCGCTGTATGCTTACAGATGTGTATATCGGTGGTGGTGGTAGCTTGTCCTTGCGCGTTGGGACTGAGTACACCGACTGCCATCATGGTGGGGACGGGTGTGGGGGCCAAAAACGGTATTTTGATTAAAGGTGGGAAGGCACTGGAAGCAAGCCGATCTATCAAACGGATACTGCTCGACAAGACCGGTACAGTCACCGAGGGTAAACTTGGCGTTGTGGGGCTGGAATGGGTTCCTCCGCAGGGCAGTTATTTACCCGATCGAAGCCCCGCACCGGACTCACTCGGCGTCGAGTGTGCAGACGGAGTAACGACTCGCGCAGCTGTCATCGCGATGCTATCAGCTACAGAAGCACGTTCAGAACACCCTCTCGCCAAGGCCGTCGCAGTATATGGCAGGGACTTGCTGAGGGAACGCGAAATGGACGCTTTACAGCCCACGGTAGAGTTGTTCGAGAGCGTTACTGGGGCCGGTGTCAAAGCTGTCCTTTCCCTCTCGGCATCGAAGTACACGCTTTTGGTTGGCACACTCGCATTTGTCACACGATCCGAGGGAGCGACATCACCGTCTTCACTGTCCGACTTTGCAGCACGAGAGAATCCCATGGCACGGACGGTCGTGTATGTATCGATGGGTTGCGGCTCCTCTTCTCCCGTTCCGGTCCTGGCGCTATCCCTTTCAGACGCGCCAAAGCCATCCTCTGCACAGGCCATCAGAGCTTTGCGCACGATGGGCATCGACGTCGGTATGATGACTGGTGATGGAATGAGCACCGCTTTAGCTGTGGCGAAGCAGGTGGGGATTCGACCCGAAAATGTATGGGCGGATGTGAGCCCAAAAGGCAAGGCTTCGCTTGTGACCGAGATGATGCAGAAGGAGGGAGGAGTCGCGGTAGTGAGTCATCCTTCATTCGCGCCGTCTTCCATTTAGCATGACGTGTGCCACGACAGGTTGGAGACGGGATCAACGACTCTCCTGCGCTCGTTGCTGCCACCGTTGGCATTGCCCTGAGCTCTGGAGCGTCGGTTGCCATTGAAGCAGCGGACGTTGTATTGATGCGCTCTGATCTTCTTGATGTCGTTGCAGCCCTGCATCTTTCTCGTGCCATTTTCCGCACGATCCGGCGGAACCTCGCGTGGGCGTGCATCTATAATCTGTTGGGGATTCCGCTCGCGATGGGGCTACTTCTCCCCCTAGGAATCTACATGCATCCGGTGATGGCAGGTGCAGCGATGGCGTTTTCGAGTGTGAGTGTGGTGACGAGCTCGCTGTTGTTGCGGCGGTGGAGAAGACCGATGGAAAGTGTGTTGCAAGGGGAGGAAGCGGAAGAGAATGAGAGCTGGAGTGGGTGGGTGTGGGGGAGCATTCAGAGCGCGGCATGGGAAACGTGGCAGACGGTGCACGGCAGGACTGGGTACAGTCAGTTACCGATCGAGTTGAGCGAGTCTTAAACATGTGCTTCATAGACCCATTAGGATTATCTACTTGCCCTTGCAATGTCTCCCATCGGAAGCGTCTTCTTGGGTGACGTCCAGAGACACCGCGTCCCTCCACCGTCGTCCCCGCCCACCTCAAAGCCCATGGCCGACGCGTCGTCCGTCCTTGAATCTCTCGATGGCACCGAATCTCCCCCCAAGACGTCTACCTCACTCCCTGATCCAACCAAACCCACCCACATCGACCCCGTGCTCTCGCTAGAACTACGACTGCGTTGGCTAGAAGCCCTCCTCCTCGGCGTCCGACAGGAAATGCGCGACCGCAAGGCAAGAGAACGGCACTCCGAGCTCAGACAGGGCGAAACTCTCATTCAGCTTGCCGAAAACGTCCAACGTCGATTAGACAGCGTCGTTGAGTCCAACGACGGGCTCAAAAAGTTTATACATCAATGTATGTACAGCGTGCGTCGATGGCGCCGTTTCTCCCCGAGTGCTGATCGCTTGACTGAGGCGTAGATGACCAGCATGCGCAGTGGCTCATGCCTGCTTTTGCGCCCTCTGGGACCCCCCAGGGACCTGCGCCGACGTACGACAACATGTCCCCCGAGGAACTCGACGCCTTGCTCTCCGAAATGGAGCCCGATATTCGTGCCGCCGACCGCGACATGCGCGAAATCGAGCTGCTCGAGCAAAAGGGCGTCTTGTCCGCCGGAAAGCTAGCAGGTACGTGAAAGAGCCTTCCCCCGCCTCCCTTTCAACGGGCCGTGTGTTTTTTTTGGTTTCTTAAGATTACGAGGCATTGCAACCGCGATTACAAGCGTTGCTCGTCGCGCAGGAACAAGACATGAAACTGACTGCTTCCCTGGAGAAACGGATCGCTGCTCTGGTGGAACGTCACGCGATGCATGTGAGCGAGTCTCTCGGTCCGTGCAACACTCGTGTGTCCAACTCTCTCTTCCTGTATTCCAGGTAGACACGCTTTCGGAGCTATTCGTCGCTTGGGATGACGTACTCACTGAGACGGAGAGCAAGGTCAAAAGATTGGAACAAGACAAGGAGGAACGTCAGCGATTAGGTTACGCGTAAATTCTCCATCCCCCTTCGCACCTCGCACTCGAGCTCGTTGACGGATCACTACACATAAGGAAACCACATAAATAATCGACTTGTATTACTCTCTACTCTACCTGCTCTCCGGGAATAAGTATGGCATCATAGGGTAGTGACTCCTGAGGGAACGGGATATCGGCGAATGGGTAACTTACAACCTAAGCATAAGAATGAAGAACCCCCATGGCTGAAAGTAAAAGCATGCTCACAGTAACGCAGCCAGATGGAAATTACAACCAGAGGAAAGTACAATACGAGTTCAAAGGGAACGAAAACACGCCAAAAGAGCGAGAATGCATGCGTCAAACACAACAAGGGAAGTTAGTCTCGCGCCACCCAGTCGGTGCTTCGAGAGACCAGCTCGATTGAATTATCCATGGTCCAAAACAGACGCTCGGTAGCGCTACGATTGCTCCAGCTCTTCTGGTCGCGCAATATCATGGCCTACAACAGTGGGTTAGATCTCGTTTTCAAGGCAAAGAACGTTATGTTACCTGCTGTGCGCCAAAGTTCCGTTGATCGTGAGCAAACAGCTCGACATTTTCCTCTAGCGCTTCCGATAAAATCTGGAGGTCCTGAAGGATAGATTGCATCGCACGGACTGCTGCGAGAATCAAGATTTCTTTTCGGTTCCGTATCGTAGAACCGTCGTTGTTGGGTGTCGGCAGGGTCTTGGAGACGTTTTGAAGGACTGTGTGGAGAATACGTTTCGTCTCGTTCATGATTTTCTGTGCTTGTGGGAAGTTTTTCCTGGAAACCAAGACAAGCGCACGAGTGATCATGTCGGATGCAAGCAATTCCATGCGGCGCCGCACAATGACAGGGTCTGAAGGTTTGGGGGACTTAGGAGAGGCAGGTGGAGCCATAGGCAGGAGTGTGATAGTCAACAGTACGGGATGGGCAAGACGAGACACCTGCTTCGTCGCGGCGGGGTCATAGAAAGACCCATCCACCTCAAATACAGGCACCTCATCGATCATTCGATCCATCATGCCATCCACAAGATTAGGGGAATCTTCGATTGCTAACGAGTCGAGGCCCATGGACTGCACGAACTGATCGGTCGCATTGAGTGTCCGGCTACTGTTTTGACCGGCTACTGTACGACGGCTGTCGGCGTTGTCGAGTTCGCACTCGATGAGCATTTCTTTACATTCTCCGTACCGCAGTTCACCAACATCGATGTCAACGTTGTGGCCGTCGGTGGACAGAATTGAGGAAGGACCACCAGAGACTTTCCGAATGCGGAAGCGTTGCCCATCAATGATCTTCATATGGAGTTTCATGTTGAGTAAGCCGATTGACATCATACCGCCCACGCAACCGGCAAGACACGCCCGAAGATCATACCAGTCCTTGACAAACGTATATGTTCCACTCGTGTGGTTCGACATAAGCCAGAGCGAGGCTGGGTCATGCGAGCGACCATATCCAAACGAGTGAATAGGCATGTTGGCGGCCTCAGCGCGAGCAAGTACTAGATCCATTTGAGCACGTCTTGTGCTATCTGCCGCGTCGCTGACAAGTATCATACCCGAGACGGGATTGCGTGACTTGCGTTGCAACACGACATCAAGGCCTATAGGGCGTCAGTAAGCCTTTGCCAGTATATCAACAGCATCGCTAACCATGATTTACCGCAGTGACTACGTCGGTCTTTTCGTCTTTGGAGGCTCTGACCAGAAACTCGTCCTCCGTGATTTGATTGCTCTCCGAACGTCCAATTTCGTCGATGAATTTTTGCAACCTGTTTCTACTGTGCGTCCGCCCTGGGCAGAGGTACGGTGTTTTCCGCACTCGCCCTCCTTGCCCTACCTCAAAGGTCACCAGGCTCAACCGATCTTTGCTTCCAAGAGAAGCGAGGATGAAGTCGAGTGACGTTTTGATAACACGCATTTTGAGATCTGCAGTGCTGCGAGGTGAATTCGGAGGGGGCAAGGAGACGATGAGGATCAAGTCAAGAGATGGGTGAGGGAGAGGCGCGAGTGAATTGGATGGTCCTGACGACACATGTGGTGTGACAACGCCCGAAGGTCGGGTATCATAATGCAACATGGCATCCTCCTCGCTCAAAGTCTGTAGTTTGCTTTGCATTGATCGCTGACGGACAGAGCCTTGGGATGTAGCTGACGATAGGGTGGACCGCGAAGATGGCTGGAGAAGACTGTCCACAGTGCTCGGGGTGGTGGAAGCCGTACTACCGCTCAGCATACGTGCCGCTTTTTCTGAGCTGCCACCAGTTTCCTCGCTGTCCAAACCACGACCCAACGCAGAGGGAGAATGACTTGTTTGTTGCTGCTGGAAAGAGGTAACAAGGGCTTGGATCTGGGTTCTCCATGACTCGAGAGAAGAACGATCTTTGAAGACAAGAATGAAGGAATCCAAGCGTTCATCTTCCATCTCGATCGTGAGACTGAGATCTCCAGTTGCGCTAGCAATGATCCGCTTAATGTGTCGCACGTAGATACGCCCCTTGAGCCTGAGAACTCCTCTCGACTGGCTACTCGAGGTAGAAATTGCAGTCGACATATCGTTAGATGCAGGAGATGATAAAAAGCGACCGAGAGAACGCTTCTTCTCCTCTACTACGCAGATAATAGCTTCTTTGAATAAATAGACGAAGAATTCTCTAACAAGTGCATCGCGGCGGACAGAGAGTAGATCGTACATGTGCAAAGGGCCAAGCCCCGACAGCGCATGACCCTTCCAGTCGATGATTCGATTTCTGAGATCTTCGACGATCGCGCTGAAGGGGGAGTCGTCTTCGTGAGCCTGTGACGGTGCATACCGGGTAGATTCAGCATCGATAGCATTGTATGGAGGGGCCCATCCATCAGACTGCGGGGACTGTTGTTCTGGCCCCTTGAATGCTATATCGGCATCTGGTCGCGTGTGCGCCGAGGTGTTTCGAAGGGGAAATGGCTCTGACACGACTGGCCCGGGTATATGGGAAGTGTTACGTCTCGCGGCAAGTTCGATGACAACGATACAAGTAAGGGGTTGAGACGCATCCCCAGACCTGACGATGGACGAGAATTCGGGTCGGACCTGGATAGAAGGTGCAACGATATAGTGGGAATCGCTGGGAGTTGATTTTACAGAGACGGCATGATCGGTTGGGTCATCATCCATGGGATTGTAGGGCGTTGCAGTGCCTGGAGCGCGGCGATTTCGTGAGGTTGGTGTATCGCGACCGGGATAAACTACAGGGGCGTGGGGATCACCCATGCCGGTAAGGGCGGCCAGTTCTATGGATGGAGTATGAAGACATATGTGGTGGTGCGGACGAACGGAAACACTGACTGTTGGTTTTGCTGTTGTCGCCGTTGCCGACTTTCATGGGACGCCTGCATACGCCGCATACACCCAAGTTTGACTTGCGGGGGATGGCGGAGCGAGATTGACCAGGGGGAGGGCCGTACACAGCAGTGAAGCAGGCCTAGAAGAAGCGGATATAACGGAGAACAAGAAATGATAGATCGGGGGACGTACTTCGTGGAGAGAGTGGCCGCATTCGGGGACGACGTGGGGTTTTTCCCCTGGCAACCTGAAGCTGAAACTGAGGGGTTCGAGACAGACGGGACATTCCTGTTCGTCGTCGAGGGTATCGTGATTTGAGACGACGGGGAGGGGCGGGGGAGGCATGGGCGCGTAAGGGTGGTGACTGAGGTTATCGGGGAAGTTGAGCGAGGAATCGGAGGAGTGAAGGGAGAGTGTGGACGGAGATGAGGGAAGTAGTCTGCGGTGGAAGAAAGTCTTGATTGTCGAGCTCTTGAAGGAGGACGCCCTTGGGGCGGGGTGGGGGGATGCGAACGTGGGGGAAGGAGGGGCGTCCAAAGATGGCGGATCCGCTTGGTTTCGGGATATCCAAGAGGGCGAGTGCAAAGGCCGCATTGTCGGCGAGCGCAGCAAAAAAACAACAACAACAACAGTAGGTATTACGGCGAGATGTTACCAAGACGCTCGTCCGCTTGTCGTCTCCGTCGAGCAGATCGTTCCCACTCACAGACTTGTCGATGCCCGATAAGACGGCCAAACTGTCAGCGCTCTGTCAGCGCTCTGTCAGCACCGCACTCGTCCTCGACGAGGTACTTAACGCCGACCGCTGCTCACACTCGTTCTCGGTCGTGATGTCCTCCAACAGTAGTACCCTCTCTTCTGCCTACCACGAATTCCCCACACCCATACAGCCATCTGGCTTTGATTTCCATGGCATGTCCACTTAGAGCTTCCCATGCTGACATGTTGCTGACAGTGATCGAATATAGTATATTGGATATCCAGTGCCCCTGCACACGCGCAGCATGCACGGCAACTTCACGCCCGCATCAGTCGCGAGTTCCCAGAGGTGACCGCCTTTCTGACAGCCCCACTCCCCTCCTTATCTACCTCGATAGCTCCCCCTTGGCCGTCTCGTGGACAGACCGATTGGCAAGTCGACCCTCGTGACTGCACTGAGATTTTACCCGTCTGACCCGTCGACCAGGGCCACACCCGACGTCCATGTTCCAGGTCAACACACTCACCCCGCACCAAACAGGAGCGCTCTTCTCCTGGCTCGTCGTGAACCGTGGCCCCTGCGAGTACGTGTTCAGCCGATGCCACCGAGCAAGTGCTGACGCTATCCCATTCCCAGCGTCCTTGTACACCCGAACACAGGCAGCGCATACAAGGACCATGCAGAGCTGGCGACGTGGATTGGAAAACCGTGGCCACTATACTTGGACATGTTGAAGAACTGGGCAGACTGAATCGCCAATGCAATCACGCACTGTAATATGTATGTAGTATATGACGTGTAATAGTGGACGAGATCCGATCCGGAACCTCCTCTTAAACGTCTAGCCCCGTCCCTTGCCGTGTCTTAATGTCTCCCCTCCACATTCTCGACAATGCCCTCGACGCCGTGGGCAACACACCCCTCATCCGATTAGACAAGATTGCTGCCGAGGAGGGTCTGAGTTGTAACCTATGTATGCCATCTCGCACGCTGTCCGGGACCTATCATGGACCTTTTTTCCGCAGTGGGCAAGCTTGAATGTCTCTCAGTGGGCGGCTCGGTCAAGGACAGAATCGCAAAGGCCATGGTGCTCGCCGCGGAGAAGCAGGGCAAACTCGTTCCCGGTCAAAGCGTCGTCATCGAACCAACCTCTGGCAACACAGGTCCGTCCAATGCATCCCATATGCAGCCTGATCATCTGATACGAGCAGGGCAAACAGGCATCGGCCTCGCTATGGCGTGTGCGGTCAAGGTACAACTGACCGTTCCCTCGTCAAACAGTTGCTGAATACGGCAGATAAGGGATATTCGGTCATCATAACCATGCCTAATAAGATGTCGCGAGAAAAAGAGGCGCTGCTCCGGGCACTCGGAGCCCAGGTCATTCGCACTTCTGACAGCGAACCTTGGGATTCACCGAACAGCCATATAGGTACAATTCCCATCGCCCCTCTCTCCACCTCGCCTCGCTGAATTCCCCGACGATCGCAGGTGTGGCACAGAGGCTCCAGCGTGAGATACCGCATGCAGTCATTCTGGACCAGTACCGTAATGTATGTACCTCTGCTCGCCGGTCTCGAGTGACTGCTCATGGTCAACAGCCCAACAATCCTCTGGCCCATGAATACACGACCGGGCCAGAGATCATCGATGCAGTCGTTTCTACCCCGTCTACTTCATCCAGACCATCGTCCATGAAGGTTGATGCTTTCATCGCCGGCGCAGGTACCGGAGGGACCGTTACTGGGATTTCTCGCGCGTTGAAGAAGACCCATAATCCCGATTGCGTCGTTGTCGGGGTGGATCCAGTTTGTCTCATTCATTACCGCGTTTGTTGTAGTTGCTGACGTGTGGTGTGTAGGTTGGCAGCATTCTTGCGTTTCCCGATGCTCTCAATGATCACGGTGTTGGCAAACCCTATGTCGTCGAGGGCATTGGCTATGACTTTATTCCAAAAGTCTTATCGAGGGATCCAGGCGATGTTGACACATGGCAAAAGACAGCCGACGAAGATGCCTTTAAGTGTGTCCAACGCCTCATAAAACAGGAAGGACTCCTAGTTGGTGGCAGCAGTGGCAGCGCGCTCAGTGGTGCTCTAACCTGGTTGAAGTCCGAGCAAGGGCGCAAGTTTGCCGAGACAAAAGGCATGAATGTTGTTGTACTGTTGCCTGACGGGTGAGTTTGCTTTGCAGTCCAGAGAGAGAGTTTTAGCTAAAATCCACTCAGTATTCGGAATTACAT
Source organism: Tylopilus aff. balloui (assembly GCA_038089055.1). Classification (NCBI taxonomy): domain Eukaryota; kingdom Fungi; phylum Basidiomycota; class Agaricomycetes; order Boletales; family Boletaceae; genus Tylopilus; species Tylopilus aff. balloui. Next base: position 55,817 of record JBBPKC010000061.1, on the reverse strand, counting down.
GAGTAAAGATTGGTTCTTAGACTTTGCGCTACGCTCGGAATCATCTCCTTGCGCGAGCCAATCGGGTGGGGTTGAGGAATTGGAGGCATCAATGCGGCGCGCGTCCTTATAGGTGCAGTAATGTCGATTCAATTCTGGGTAGTAGAATCGAGTATTTCGGTTTGATGGACAATGGTAACTGCAACTCCAAGAACTATCTTGCAATTCAGGTGTGGCAGGCCCTTCCACTGTTCTGGTCACATGGATTGTAACTCAACAGTGTTCTTGAAGGCGCCTAGCAGAGCCGATAGCTGAATCTTCTCACTAGCGCCTGTTGAGAGCCTGTGCCTGAAGGAAAAGGGAAACTTGTTAGGAATCAGCAGACGTCGTTGCCATAACCCACTCTATGGTTGCAATGAAGTCCAACAAGTACACCCGTGCGTGAGGCTTGAAATCGATTGTTTCGACATACTCGTACGTGCCAGAAAGCAAGTCTTGCAGCGCCAGTCCCCGCTCGGTCTTCAATGCCGCTATCACTGTGACACGCGCATGAGGTCCAGTTACGTCGATGGCAAGCAACGTACTTTGAATCGACGTCGTGAACTCATCCGAGAGCATCGAGTTGACTATTGTCTCAATGTCCGATGGATGTGGACTTCCAGTGCAATTGTAGACTTCCGTCTCCCCCACGGTGTCATAGGCAGCATGGCATGCCTGAAGGACATTCAGTGCTCTTCGCATATCGCCCTTGGAAAGCTTAAGAAGCGCCTGCTTTCCGTCAGGAGTTAATTTCACGCTGACATGCGTTCAGGTGAATGTGTAGAGGCTCACAGTCTTAGACACTCACCCTTCGGCCTGTACGACAGTGTTTACTCTTTTCTCAACTTCCACCGTGGGTAGAGGGGAGAACCGGAACCTTGTACATCGACTTTGAATCGCAGGCGCAATCTTGTTCACGTAATTGCAAATGATGCAGAAACGAACGTTTTTGGTGTATTGCTCGATGACACGACGGAGAGCTGCTTGAGCTGCCTGCGTCATCATGTCCGCTTCATCGAGAATGATGAGCTTGTAGCCCTTTGAAAACAGCATTCGTGTTTCGGCAAATTGCTTGATTTGTTCGCGTACGACGTCAATTCCTCTATCGTCTGAAGCGTTGAGCTACCATACAAATATCAGGATGCGTTATGGGCAATCCGCTCGAAGACGCGCCCACCTCAAGGATCTGCTTTCTATACTCGGTGCCAAATATTTGTCTTGCAACAGCCAGTATGGTTGATGTCTTTCCGGTTCCGGGGGGACCATAGAAGAGCAAGTGCGGCAGTCTGTTCTTCTCGATAAACCTCTCGACTGCAGTCAAGCATGAGTCACTTGAAAAAGGACTCCTATACGAGGCTCACTTGTGGTAGTGATATCCTTGTGAGAAACGACATCGCTCAACGCGACCGGTCGGTATTTTTCTACCCTGAGGGTGGTATATAACGACACATACGCGGCGAACGAGAGACATACCAAGGCAATGTATCGCCATCAGCATAAATGTCTTCAGCTTCTTCCTTGCCTTTGATTTCGGAAGGGACAACATCCATGTTCATGTCGACATCACTATCCATGATAGTAGTCGTTACTCACTTTCCTGGTCCTCGCTCGAGGTCGACGCGTCACTACGTAATCAGCTGATTAATCATGTTCGTGCAGTGCATGCATTTACCACGCACGGACCATCATCAGAAAGTTAAGGTTTGGACACGCGAAGCAATTGACTTTCCTCCTGACTACAACGACGGCTCTTGCTTTTGTCGACGACTCCATCGTTTAGTTCGTTGGATAGACGAAGGCGTCCGAAAAAATGCAAATTTTTGTGAAGACGTAGGCTCACCGTTCTCAAGTGCCGTCGACCCGCATGAGCTGACCGACAAATGCAGCCTCACAGGCAAGACCATCACCCTCGAGGTCGAGTCCTCTGACACCATCGATAATGTCAAAGCGAAGATTCAAGACAAGGAAGGGTACGTCGATTGTCCCCTCCATTTATGCGATCATCTCATGCTTGTGTAGTATCCCCCCCGATCAGCAGCGTCTGATCTTTGCTGGCAAGCAACTTGAAGACGGTCGCACTCTCAGCGACTACAACATCCAAAAGGAGTCTACGCTCCACCTGGTGCTCCGTCTCCGTGGTGGTGCCAAGAAGCGCAAGAAGAAGACCTACAACGTCAGCTTCGTCTAGTCCCTGTGGCTCGTTCTGGTGCTGACATATGCGTTGCGGTGTAGACCCCGAAGAAGATCAAGCACAAGCGTAAGAAGGTCAAGATGTCTATCCTCAAATATTACAAGGTGGATTCGGACGGCAAGATCAAGCGTCTCCGCCGCGAGTGTCCCACTGCTGAATGTGGGGCGGGTGTTTTTGTACGTATTAAAATACTGTTCCTTTCATATCTGTTTTACTCTCTCTGGGTGTGCAGATGGCCTTCCACAAAGACCGCCAGTACTGTGGCAAGTGCGGTCTGACCTACACTTTCGCCCCTGGCACCAAGCCGCCCGTAGCGTAGATTAGTGTATCATCACATGTAGTACGGGTAGGGCCGAGTGTGACTCCAACGAACACGCATCATTCATCATACATCGGTCAAGCAGTCGTACAGATGACGTATATGCATAGTTCAGGATATCTCAGTTAATTAAGTCTCCATCTGTGGTGCTTGTCTAAGTCTAGGTGGTCTGAGTCTAGCATCGCGGTCTCATCTATGTACTCCTCCAAGCGACGGGCTTCCATAGACAAGATATGGAAGAATGGTTTGAACAGCACCCCAACCATCTTCGTGCTCGCTAACAAATCCGGGCATCATGTCCCACCAAGGACGGGAGCAGCCCAGAAAGCATCGCCGAAAGCGAAGGAACGTCGGGCCGAGAACGGGAACTGATCACTGATGAGGCAAGGGGATGTCGATGAGGTCTCGACACGAGTAACCCTGGATCCAGGTCTTGGAGCGAACACGAATCCAGATCCTTAGTAATGAGAGGCTTGCACCCTTTTGCCAATGCAGAGAGGCTTGCCAGCCTTTGGGGTCAAGGTCGCATCTCCATTCCGAGGGTAATAGGCGCATTAAGTTGGAGTCAAGTGAGGTGTGGCTACCATCTTGTCATCTCCTCAATCGCTGAATTTGATAGGTCGGTTGGCAACGAAGAGTCGAATGTAAAAGATCGGAGGGGGTATTTGGGAAGGAGTCGCAAGCGGTCTAGTGTAAAAAAATTGTCCGGGACGTATACAGATCCACCGGGCCACCGGCGGGGTCACCACAGGGCTTGGCGACGCCGGATATCTCCTATATATCCTCGGAGTTGTCAACGGAGATTGCATGTTCAAGAGCGAAGTCATAGAGCGGCAGGATGGACGTGGTTCCGAACAGGCCATCACACGTTGATGCTGGGCCAGGACCAATGGCGTTTATGTGGAGAGAACGGAGGTAGCTGTTCCAAGTATCGACGCGACGAATGCTGGCTGAGCATGGATCTTTAGTTTCTCCAGAGCAGGAAAGAGTGGGCCGCCACAGGTGCGCGCTATTGCGGTCGACAAAGCAAAGCGACTCCACCGAGAAAGAGAGAATAGACACCATCATGAGGGACTACTTCGCCACGGACAAGAGATGCAATGACGATGGATGTATGGCTGTGAGACGGCTGAGAGCCATGTGAAGGCATTCTGACGGATGTTCTCGAACATATAGTCGCGCTAATGGAGGACATCCTTCCGAATGTAGTATCGCATCATGCATGTTCGTCGAGGTTGAACCAGATTTGGTGTAGCCAACTTGGAGTGCGAGAGCCTGAAGCCGGGGAGCTAGGCACGTACACAAAACAATATCCCTAATGGCTCTGCTCTCGATGCGAGTGAGCGGACTCCAGGCTAGTCAGTTGACTTAAAAAGTGCACAGGAAAGTTCGTCGGGTCGACAAGCACGCGATGGCGGTGTACGAAGTGCTTGACGCGAATAGCATATGGATGGAAGGTCGTAAATACCACGTCTTTCATCGTCAGTTCAAATCGCTGCAGTAAATTAGTGAGTACTACGTCCAGTGAAGTGAAAGACACCCACGACGCTGTCGTTCCCCATTGAAATGCCCGGCAGAAGAAATGGCAGCGGTTTGGCTGATGGGAGTCAGCTCCGAATGCAATGCAAGGCGGGGTCATTCCATGCTCGACAACACTTCACAGCGAGACACAGCGGAAAAAATTGCGGTCGCCTAGATGACTTTGAATATGAGTCGGAGGATCTCACCCCGTTTTCCCTTCCGAGTGGAACAATGAGCGAATTATTTTGCTACAAGAAATTGAACACACCCTGTATCGACCGGATAGACACTCCTCTAGCTTACAGTTACCACTCACCCCAAAGAATGTCCACGGCTATCAGTGGGTTGAGAAGTAAGAAACTAGACGTTACTTGGGTGGTACCCAAAAAAATTTGTGAAGTCGAGCCTCGGTTGGATGCTCAATATCACGCTCCAATACAGCCGGAAAGTGTTGGCCCCACTCGTCGTCTTTCCCGTGGAGGCGACCCTACGGAGGTGGTAGCGAACCTGACAGGGTAAGTGGACTTCATGCCCTGTTGTGACGAGCAGGAAATTTACATCTTGATATTACAGTAAAAGGATCGCCTCGCTTCTTTGTCGACATGAACTACAATGTTGGCAAACCACTGTAGCGGGTTACGGGGATAATCCGACTGTTTGAAGCTACCTTGTTTGGTGTCTATCGAAAGCACAAGCTATATGTGGACAAAGCTGGGTATTGTGGGGTGGACAATTCAAGGCGTAGCGTCTTCTACGCTAGCATCATTGATTAAGCTGATACATTCTGGGGTATGATGACCGACCTCGTACTTCCGTCGACCTGCCCCACTAACATTAACTCCGGTCACTCGAGACAACAGTTTGCGTGCGTTCATATATTTCCCGCTTGCGTCGTGATTCTTCGAATTCTTGTTGCCTTTGCCGCATCTTTTCTCTTCTGCGCTCGTCATCGCGCAATACCCCCTGGAACATGTCCTATGCATCATGAGAAGACGCGATTACGGTAGAGAGAATACGACAAGTACCTCATGCTCTTTTTTCTGCTGGTAATGAACGCCCCATATAATGAATGCAGAGATGGCACTGGAAACAGCCAGGGTCGCCTTTGCCCTAGTTGACATCGCGCTAGAGACCACCGGCTCAGCCACCGGCAGAAGGAGGGGATGGCATAACACAACCAAACACAGTCTGCGCCAGTCGTCCACTTGAACCCGCCATCCTCCCTATACTCCCATGCACGAGCCCGAAACATGGCTGCCTTCGAGGTCCGTGTGAGCCCATTCATCCTTGTCGTGTCTAATCGTCAAGACGCTAGGATTTCGAAAATACCCTCAAAGAGGTCGTCGGCGCAAAACGGCTGTCTGCTTCAAAAATGAACAGATTGACGGAAATCGCCATAAAATCGCTTGAGGTATGTGTGTACTCAATTTCCAGCGTCTGAAAAACTCTGAGGCGACCTGTGTTTTAGGACGACACGAAGCTTGTCGCGATTCTCTACCGAACCCATAATTCGTTGCCGAGTTCTGCCAAAGTGTCCAGCCTGTATGCCTTTGACGCCCTGGCCCGTGCCGCAAGGGGTTTAACGAGCAAATGTATAACGGGTGATGTTACCTCGGCAAAGGGCAATGCTGCGACGTTTCTCCTCAAGATGGCAGGTGTCTTGGATGGACTTTTCCGGGATATGGTCTCCTTGGATAACTTGGAAGCAAAGGTCAGTTATTGAAGCATGCTCTTCCATGAAATGAGTATTTGCCCTCAGTCTCCGGCAGTGGTTTGCGTCTTCATCGCAATACCGCCGTCCGTGGACCGTTACCTTGTTCACATGACCATTTACACCACCTCTGCGAAGGGGTAGTTGACAAAATACAGTATCTTACTTGACTTCTAACAGGAAAAGACAAAGAAAGTTCTTGACATATGGGTCAAATCGAATACTTTTCCCTCGACGGTGCTGACGCGACTGAGGGATATCTTGTCGGACGTACGAAAAGGTGCTTGTCAGAACCAAAACATGCGGCCGCTAAGTACTTCTTCTATTTGTGTAATCCTAGCTATTTTTGCTTGCGTTTTCGCTTCCAATGAAATGAGAGTATCAACTGAAACGCCATTGGTTTACCTTTCCGTCAGAGAACACTGTAAATCTGGCATCGCCCACCGCTACGACGGAAGTAACCACGACCTCTCAATCAGCCCCGCAAGTGTCGGACGTGCAGGCAACGCTGCTTGCCTTGCTGGGTCAGGCGGCTCAGGGACAAGGCCAAATCCCTAGGTACGCCGTTCCGTCCACAGAGCGCTCATATCTAGGTTACAGAGCTTGGGACTATTTTAGCCAAATACAGCCAAACACGGACCGACAACTCCAGTTGGCACTGCTGCAGCAGCTGGCCCTCCCTACCAAACTTGCGAGTGGCTCCCCGACACCCCTTCCAGGACGGACACCACCGCCCGCAGACACTAATTCTCCCCCGGTCCCAAATTCTGCTCCGGAGCCATCGCATTCCTCTTCACGGCCACCCCAAACAGGACGACTTGATACTACACAACACACCCGCAAAGGCTACCCGGACCGTGCACGAGATCAACGTGAATTTCGTGACGAGCGATATACGCGTGGTGGTGCTCGCGGTGGCTTTCGTGGCCGCAGCCGGTGGGACGATTACCACAATCATGACCGCTTCAGGCCTCGTGAACGGGACTGGAACACCCCTTCGCGTCCGAGACGCAGTCGCTCGCGCAGCCCACGCAAACACGACGACCAGCGAAATGTGCGGCCACACAGTCCACCCCGCCGTCCTTTGCACGACCGAGACCCAGGTCATCAGCCTGAATTATCTACGCCCCCTACCGGCACGCACGACAAGGACGAGTTTGGACGAGACATTAGGCGGTCGTCGGCCTCGCCCTCTAGATCAGCGTCGACCTCAGACACGCAGGCACTGGCTCCGATGGACTCGTCTGTAGATCCTACCGCTGGGGCCGCGGCAGATAATCATATACCTGTATCTGATCCGTTGCCATTGGTAGCTGCAAGTACATCTGCACAGAGTACTGAAACGCCTACCCCGAGCCCAGCGGCGCAGCAGCAATCTGGTCTTGACCAATTTGACATCAGCACATTTGATGCTACCGCTCCGTCATCGTGGGAAGCGCTGGGAAACATGTGGCAGACGAGTTACAGCTATCCGCCGTCGCAGGAGGAACTGATGCAGTTTGTGATGACTGAGAGCATGGCTGCGGCTGGAATGACGAAAAACAGGTTCAACGGCGCACAGGAAGGTCTGGGCAACTGGGAAGGGCAGGGTTCACGGTACGGCGGTAGGTGGCAAGGAGGGTATGGAAATGTGGTGGAGCAATCTGATGCGGTTGTGCTGAACGGAGACGACCACGGCCAGTCGATGGTGCAGGATGAACATGAGTCCCGGAGTGGTGGACGAATGCGGCGGGTCGGGGATAAATGGATGTTCGTCAAGTCGTGAGCAGTAGCATATTCGCGTTATTATTTGTGTAGCACCGTACTGCTTTCCATGCTCTCCACCGCATTCCGTCGTGCAACTCACTGCTCACAGCGGAGGCAACTCCAAACCGCGTCCAGCGTCAACCCAGACGAAATCGCACACTTTTCTCGCCTATCTTCCCTTTGGTGGGACGAGCATGGCGAATTCGCACTGCTCCATCGCATGAACCCAACCAGGGTGCAGTTCGTCCGCGAAAAACTAATCGAAGTCACCCGCGAGGAAAAAGGTGAAGAAATAGGACGCAGCATGGAGCAGAAACGGGACGTCCTCCGGGGTCTCGACGTCCTCGACGTCGGGTGCGGTGGTGGATTACTCACCGAGGTGAAGTCGCGCTTGGTCCCCACTCACGCACGACGGTGCACCTAAATGTCGATGCAGAGCTTGGCGCGGATGGGTGCGCAAACGCTGGGTATTGACGCCTCGGAATCAAATATCAGCGTTGCCTCCGCGCATGCGTGCGCCGATCCTGAGCTCAACTCATCGGTCTCGACCGGCGAACTGGTATACCGCAACATGTCCGCCGAGGAACTCGTCCAGGAATCAAAGCGGTTCGACCTGGTGTGCTCGATGGAGGTCCTCGAGCACGTCAACAACCCTGCTGGCTTTCTCTCTGCCTGCGCAGAGCTCGTCAAGGTTCGTCCCTTGGCGCACGACACGTCGAACGCTCTGACTTCCGAGTCTCTTCAGCCGGGTGGCCACCTTTTCTTGTCGACTATTGCCCGCACGCCGCTCTCTTACGTGTTAACCATCCTGGCAGCGGAGCACGTCCTGCGCTGGGTCACCGTTGGGACGCACACGTACTCCAAGTTCATCAACCCTTCGGAACTCGTGTCGTTTTTCTCACAATTTTCCTCACCATCCCCGAACCCAGGGTCCTCTGGAAGGCCGTGGATAACACGCACCTACGAGCATGGCCTACCCACACGCGCGGAGGCTGAAGTGCGAGGCCTCGTCTACGTGCCTTGGAGTGGTAATTGGCGACTGATGTCCCGCAGTGCGACTCCTTGGGGTGCAGCTGAGTGCAATTACTTGTTCTGGGTTCGGAAGCCAACCGACTAGTAAAAAGTCATCGAGGTCGAGCCCAACACCCGCACGCTTCACCCGATCGACTTTTGGTTCTATAATACAGAATGAATACATACACATACATATCCGTATTGCAGGGTTCCATGCCGTGGACGGCGAGTCGGGGCAGTGTACCGGCGATAGCTGAGACGGGTATAGTGGAGTGTCCATAGTCCACCGAGTTTTCACGAGAAACGGAAGCAAAAGTGACCCGCGATGATGCAGGCAGCCAGGAGTATTGCATGCAATCATGACATTAATCTCTCACCCCAGACCAGTCGCTGCCTATGTGCCCGATAGGCACCGCTCATAGCGACCCAAGCGACCCACAAAAGAGTCACCATCAGAACAGCGAACGAGATCCGCATCAGCGCTATCCACCGCCAGGATACCGGCGCGGAAGACGTGAATATGATGAGTCTCCAGCGTTCACGAAAGTCCGTGTTCAGCCACATCAAACTGCTCACAAGTTCCTGGGCCTGGAGGTATTTCTTTGACTAAGCGTGCTCGAGCGTCGGATCAGACGGCTCACTTTTGTCCGACCAGAGTCGTACGCATGACGAATGTTGGCGACGCGAGAGCGGATGCGGGGTAGCGTCGTGGAGAGATCCTGAAGGATAGCCAACGAATGCTGTAGCTCGTCTCGTAGTTTGGGTATGTCCGAGTTCAGAGCCTGGTCTGCCAGCTGTATGTTCCCCTGCCATTTTGGAGGGAAGAGGTAAACGAACGGGAGAGCGATATGTCAACAAAGTGTCACACACGTTGAGCTCTGCCAGTGCGCCCTTGATTGATGATTCGATCGCTCTGAAGTTACCCAAATGTTCTCGTAGCCTGCTCTAAAGACAATAGGATGACAATGAACATGGGTGGCAGCGAGGGAATAGACGGAAACAGGCTTACGTCGAGGTCTTTGATCTGAGTGTCATACCGAGCAGCACGAGACAGCGTGTGCTTTGCCTGTGAGTCGATGCAGCGGGAATCGTGGTCGTCCATGGCAGGGTATCTACGGTGGGTTGATGGTGAGAACCCTGCGCGACCAGGCAGCGGGGAGACTCACAGTTTGTGCGGGAATCGGCTGCCAGAGGTGCTAGTTTTGGTGGAAAAACGACGACCCTCGTGCACTTTGCCATCAACAATCAAACATGTCCCCGACCCGACGACAGCAGCTTTCCGACGCTGTCCATCGCTTCTGCGACGACTTTGCATGCAAGCAGACCGTAGACATCCTTCTCACACACTTTTCCACCGCGCCGACGTGCGAGGTGCTCGAACACGGCCTGCCCCGGTTCGCCCCCTTTCTGGGTAGCCCATTCAGAGGCTATGACGGCGTGCGGCGCTACTTTGATACCGTCGCTGCCCTCATCACCTACGATGGCATGTGCTTCTCGGAGTACGTCGTCGACGACGAGGTCAGCAAGGTGTCCGTCAAGGGTACGGCCACGTTCACTTGGGTTGCTACTGGCGAAAGCTGGCGTGAAACGTTCGCGTACGTGTTGGAATTCGATGGCAAAGATAAGATCATCCGCTATCAGATCTGGGGCGATACTGGTGCCCTGTACCTCGCTAGCCAGGGTCATCTTGGACAGGTGGGCAGTAAGAACATCGCTCGCTGTCAGTCTTTACCCATTTCAAAGGTCAGTCAAACCGAAGCGCCTCCTTAGGTGCTCAGCACGGATCACGGTCGTACCCTACGTATATCTGATACACATCAAGGCGAATATGCAAGTTATGGTCAATCCACATGAGAATGAGTGTCCAAGTGTTCTCCCAAAATGACACGTACTACATTATTAGGTTGTACAATATCGCGAAAAATGCTTGCACGGAAGATCGATCGAGAGACGAGCACTGCAACGCGAGGGGGTGGCAAATCGTCTGGTCATAAAGGACAAAATGAAAATCACTGAATCGCACAGTTGGAGTGCTTGTCGCTGTTTCGTTTCTTCTGACGATCAGCATCCATGGACAAGGCACCAGGAACACCCTGCTCCACCCTTTCGAACGCAGGTCCCCCATTCGATGTAATTCTGGAGAGTGCACCTTCAGAGGGACGTTGACTGGTCCGAGGCAGAGTGTCTGCATCAGGCTCTGTAGCCGAGAAAAACGACTGTCTCGGTTCTTGTCGACTGGAGTAGCTGTCCATCGTCTTCATGCTCTTCAGACCCGTACTGTTGCTAGACTCAGACTGTGGTCTCTCATGCGAGTTGACGTTGGGCCTGAGCTTGGATAATTTCCGTTCTGGAACCTTGTCTTCTGCACGAGCTGCGGGAATTGGCGGCGGGGATCCAGGCGGACGGGTGACAGAGAGAGATGAACGTGAACATCCAAGACCAGAGATGATTTTGAACGCAGCGGGTGGTTTCGGAGGCGGCGAATGGCCAGATGTGGAGGTGGACAAGGGAACGTCGGCGTTTGGACATGAAGACGAAACTTCAGAGGGCACTATCGTCGAGGTGGGTGCGTTTGCGCCATCATGGGAGGAGTGGAATAAATTGGCGTTGCCCTTCTCCGCAAACTGCGCATACAGCAGGAGCTGTGATCGAAGGTCACAAGTCGGTGCCGCGTCTGTTGCACACTTTGAGTGAGCTATGAGACTGCACTGGTCGCAAATAACCGCGTTCTTCTTCACGCTCTCAAGGCACACTCTGCAGATCATCGCTGCAACACGTTCATTGACTAAAGCTAAGCACGGAGGTATTGGTTGCTTACGCTTCCCAAAAATAGTCTTAACGAAGGTGTGATCTCGAGGCGAGAACTGGGTATCATCAGGGAGGGGTGAGATGGTCCCAAGGGGGAGGCTCTGCTGTGGAACACTCCGCTCCGCTCCTGCAGGAGACTCAAACAATGGCGCCCCCTTGATAGGCGAGTCGATATTGGCGAGCACCTTGGCGACGTCTGTTTTTTGAAGGTCGGTACTGACGCGGCGGAGGAAGGGGATACTATCTTGGGGGCGAAGTTCCTGATGGATAGATAACTGACACCGCTTGCTCCGCAATGAAGTTGACTTACCTTCAGCGCATCCCAGTTTATCTTCAGCCACGGGTGTTCGCAGAGCCTCTCTGCGTCAGGGCGCTGCTGAGGGTCCTTGTGGAAGCATCGTTGTAAAAAGTCTTGCAGGGCCTCAGAACAATCTTCCGGTAGGGGTGGCATCTCATCTTCAACGATTCGGAACATAACTATCCAGTCGTCAGCCAAATCAATCTTAATTGGCGATCAACACATGAAGCAACGCGCACCGGTCATGCTGTTTGAGATTTCTCCGTAGGGGGGGCGGCCGGTGAGAAGCTCGATGACAGTACATCCTAGGGACCAGATATCTGATTTTGGAGAAGCCCCCTTGAGTTCGATCACCTCGGGAGCCATCCAGTTGGGGGTGCCGGCTACGTTGTTGAGTTCACGTTCCATCGCCTTCAAATTGAGGGAGACACCAAAGTCAGATAGCTTGATGTTGCCAGTCTTTGTCGTGAGGATATTTGCCGCTTTGAGGTCGCAATGTACAACCTGGCATTTGTGGAGATAGTGCAAACCTTCCAAGATCTTGACAACGTAACCAGCGACGAGGTGCTCGTTGAGCCTCCCAAAGGCCTTTAGGGTCTGGCCGAGCGATCCGCTCTCTGCATACCTCCACCAGGAGTCAGCAATGAGTAGTGCCAAATTGAAATGTGATCCTCTCACTCGAGGACGATGTTCAAGAATTCCTTGTCTCTCATCATGCCCTCATACTTGACGATACCTGGGTGCGACAGACTTTTCATCAAGTCGACTTCCTTCATGAGCTGCGTCACTTCTTCTTCCTTTAGGCCCTCCAGCTGAATACGCTTAACAGCCACCATCTGACCCGTAGTCAGGTTCAAGGCGCGGTAGACGACCCCGAATTGGCCCCGACCGATACAATTGCCGAGTTGCTGGAGGCGAAGATGCATTAGTGCAGGCAAGTGACAAGTTCGCACACAAACTCACGAGTCGGACGGGCGCTTTGCCGTCTTCTTCGACTACAATCGTCTGGCGTGCCGTGCTATTATCCATCGACTCGCGACCCAGTAGATCACTAGCATCTCTATTATTTCAATACCTCAGCGTCGATGACATTCCCGTACCTGGAACGACGTTGCCTCCCAAGCTCATCGTAAGAATTCGGTCGGCTGCGTTGTCTAGCCTTCGGGTCGTCAAACTCGCTGTAGAGTCGACCGCGAAAGCGGGACCCATCCAAGTGGTTAACTGGACTTTGCGGAGAGTCCGGGGAAGGTGATGCTCGGGCGCTGTGCTCCCCAGATACCGCCCTAGGAAACGGTACCGCAGATGAACCGCCATCTTTGTCTGCATCGTCCAAATTGCCACGCGGTACGTAGATTCCGTTGCGGCGGGCACCATTTCTTGTGCTTGGGCGGCGCAGTATCACTTTCGAACCTGGTGGACTAGGGATAGGACTATCAGGACTAGTATCACGACGTAAGATAGATTCCTTTGGCATGAGTACGGGATCAACACTATGCCGAGGACGCTGGTTGGTGCGACGTGGAGAGGATGGAATCGGCTCGGTGCCATCGCGGGGCCGGGAAATCCCAGCGAAGTTTGGTTTCCGCGACGGAGAGGCTGTCGAAGGGCTGTAACTTAGGGACTCCTCTCGGCTGGTCTTTGTCTGGACGGGGATGGACCGAGGAGGACTTGCCCGGAAAGCATCTATGAAGTCGTCGGGCCACTTTCCTTTTCCGAGACGAACACGGACTTGGTCGGGTTCACGGTCCCGCTGGTCATCACCTATGAAGGACTTGGCTCCAGCAGTCTCACGAGAGCTTGACCCGCAGGCGCTATTCTCCTCTTCTTCAAGCAAACTGACAAGGTCAGGAGTGGCAGGTTCGCTAGGTCTTCGATCTCTCGTTCGGGGGCCATCCCCACCGACACTGCGCCTCCTAGCCATTTCCTCCGCCAAGGATGTGGCTACAAAGCTAGCTTCTGTCCTGCTAAAGGATGGAACCTCTGAACCAAGTGACGTGGCTTCGGTGGTGACGGTCCTGATAGTACCGAACTTATTTTGGGCACTACTATTTCGACGAATATCGAAGATACTTGAATATGCGGTATTTTCCGTAATATTACTCGATGTTCTTGACTGTCTGGGTGGAAAATCGTGACCACAATCGCCCAGTGCCGGACTGGAGGGTTGGGACTCGCGTGTTGGAAAGTCGAGGGAGTTGGAATCGGAAGGAAGGCCAACGCCACCATCATCGCTATGTTTCGATTTCGAGCTCGCTCGCAGGGGTGATTTAGGAGTCGAGGTGATTATTTTGATAGGAGGAACATCGTCATTTTCTGGGCCACCACTTCCTACCGGTATGCTGATGTTACGTGCAGTACCGCAAGAGGTTCCCGATTGAGGACTATCTGAGCGTAGCGGAGAAAGAACCGGTTCGGGTGGCGTCGAGTGCTTCCGGTCAGTACTAGGTGGTGGAGACGCCGATTGCTGTTGAATTAGACTGGGCGTTGATGTAGCGGCACGAGAGAGAGGGGGTTGGGAATAAAGGATGCTATTGGATACCGGATCCACAGATGCCTTGCTGCCTTGACCAAACGTTATTACGCTCCGGTCTAAGACTGGCGCGTCAAAGAGTATCAAAGAGATGATCGTTCTCGCCACGCGGCATAGGGTCTCTGGGGTTGCTTCGATAAGGTCGTCGCGATAAAAGAGGTCGTCGGAAGGTACTCCATGGTAAGAACACGCTGCGAGGAATTTTGTGATATTGGTAGTGCGCCTGAAACCGTCTTCTCGTGGATCGATTCTTGGAATCGCACCAGGGACATGCTTGTTCATCAAACTAGGTGAAAAGGCGTAGGCTGTCACCTCTCCTTCAGCTATGACATACTTACTGGCACAGAACCACTCCATCCCTGAGTGCTTCGTAGAAAAGCTTCCTTTCCCTCTCTTCTCCAGCATTGCTAATGGCAAAGGGACCCAAGCTTGTTACGCCAATCTGACTGGAGCTTGCACCTGGGAGAGCTCCGCTCTTTCCCCAGATGCGCTCGAGCCGCACCAATGGCTGCAATCGGACCTCCACTTCGGCCCACTCTCTCGCATGCTCGCCACGTGACAAGTGCGGAGGTGGCTTACGTAACTCCTTACACAACAACGAGATCCCAGTGCGAACCAGTTCGCGTTGTTCAGGAGTTGATGGAGAGCCTAGTGAGACCACAGATGCATTCAAGTTGCGATTGTAGACATATCCTGATGGCCGTCGAGTTGGAGATGCGGCGCGGGATCGTGCGGCAGAGAGTGGTGAGGAAGGTCGAGAGGAAGGTGATGGTGTTACGCGACGGTGGGTGTCCATAGAGCTTCGTCTTGGTGCATCCGCAGATGGTCTGTAAGTAGTCTCTATCTGTGATCTTCGTGAGCTATCTATGGATAGTCGGGATCCAGACTCTAATGGCGGCCGTGGAGTATCGTCCGATGAAAGTTTATTTGCCGCGGGAGATGTCGGGGGGCTTGAAGGCAGGTGGGTGGCGGAGACAAAAGCAAAACCTCGATGGAAAGTTGGAGTTACTCGCCTCGTAGGCGTCTGAGCCTGACCACGGCTCACAGCACAGCTTGGTGTAGAAGATGATGGTGGGCTGCTCAGAGGAAGATGGGTTGCGCTGGTGGCCTCTGGCCGTTTGGCCACTGTTCCCAAGTGGCCTCTTCTGCCTGGCTGTGGACTAGGAGACTCGGGTGGACTCGGAAATTCACTGCTTCTTTGGGGGGTGTCAACGGGAGACCGAGCACTAGATGGAGGTGGTGCGGATATTGGTGAGGTTTTGGGTTTACCAGGTCGCGGGAACGCTGTTCCATTGCGTTCTGGAGATCCTAAACCGCTCCTATGTTCTCGACGAGGGGTTAGCAATTGTGGCGCACTAATTTCCATGACTAC
>JBBPKC010000061.1:1810-40190 GCA_038089055.1 Tylopilus aff. balloui | reverse complement strand
GATATTGGTGAGGTTTTGGGTTTACCAGGTCGCGGGAACGCTGTTCCATTGCGTTCTGGAGATCCTAAACCGCTCCTATGTTCTCGACGAGGGGTTAGCAATTGTGGCGCACTAATTTCCATGACTACAGGTTGTATAGTGCGCCTACGGGTGCGGTCGTGCGCAGCAGAGGGAGTCGCAGGATTCGATGTTTGATTGACGATCACTACCGGCTGAGAACTCGAGTGTGGTATGGGATACGAAGAAAGATGGACGGCAGGCGAAGACACCGAGGCTTGTCGCAGGGAAGGGGTGATGAAGCTCGTCCAACCGGCCACGCGATGCTGACCGTGTCCCTCCGCATTGTTTACATGCTTCGTACTGACCCTGCTCTGGTCAGCGGAGGATACGATCGGAGTTGAAGAGGGTGTGATAGAGTTACGACCAGCTCGTCGAAGCACTACTTTGGATTCGAACCGCTTGAACATACTCGACTTGGCCTTGTCATTATCGTGACTCACTCCGCCGATGTTATCAGACGACGACTTAACTTTGTCCGGGCTAGTGGAGACGGTTTCAAAGTCATCATCAAGGGATGAGGCCTTTGCCTTTGATCGCGTTGCAGTCTTGAGACCGTGTTCGAGAGAGGATCGGATGCGTTGTCTGAATGTCGTCTGTGAGGGTTCAGGCGCGTGGTGGTATGCTGAAGGATGAGAGGTGGAGGTGGAGGACTCCACACCGCGCGAAGACAGCACGAACGGGATGGGCTGCGACCTGAGATTGCTACGCAGCTGCGAAGCCATCTGAAAGGGAGTGAAAAGATGCGGTTTGGTCGGGGTAGATGGGGGGAGAAGTGCCATGCATGGACGGCATGTACGCCACGATCAGCGCAACGTTAAGGAGTGTGGTAAGAAAGGGATGGGGTATGGCTGGGGTCGGACGGAGAAGTGGGTGGGTGGTGGGAACGTGCGCGCAGCAATGGCGGGCCGGGGGAAGATATAGAACATGAGAGAGGTCAGTGGACTATCGTAGAAGACACATGGCGGACAGAAGAGGAAGGATCCCACAGGAAGCCGGCGGGAAAGCATATACATGGTGCGGCCAAAGAAGGGGACGGGGGTACTGAGGGAAATGAATGAAGCTCACCGGGTGATGGCGGGCCTTGATGGTCGATCCTGTAGCTGGTGCGAGGGCGGACAAGCCAGGCGGGAGGGAGTAAAGGTCGAGGACGTAAGAACAATACTCACGGCAGCAACGTGGAAGCCCATACAAAGGGAATGTCCCCGTGGGAGGTGGAGTGGGCGGAGACTGCGACGTCTCGGGGTCAATGCAATGAGAACGCGCGTCTCGGTCGCCGAATGGTGATGGAAGATGACGCATGGCGGTCAGCGATAAGGTGTAACCTCACACCCCCGCCTCGCACCCAGTCATTGAATGGGGCCGCACGCGCTAGCAGTCCCTTGCTCGCCCCATTTAGCCATCCCTCCCGACCGCATATATGCACCCTCGGCGTCGTCCTGGATTCGCGCGGTGGTTGTTGTCATGTGCCATCTGTGCCACAACGGAAAATGTCGGAGTTTCAACATCTCCTGTCCTTTGACCTGCTCGCTCATCGCCATGCCCGCCCGCTCACGAGCGAAATCAGCGCACAGGGAACTTCAAACCCTCTCAAAAGAGAAACTGGAAAGGTCAGACGACACCGTGAGTGACATTGAAAAGGATAACAAGTCCCGCACAACACGGACCAGATCAAAGCCACAAGCCAAGCCGACAACCGACACAAGGCGCGCCCAAAGCGACACTTACTGTCTCTGCGATAAGCCCGACGATGGCTCCCCTATGGTCTACTGCTCAGTGTGTTCCGAATGGTGCGTACTCGCTCCCCCACTACCCATCAATCTCCTCAGGGCGCAACCCCAGGTTTCATTTCCGGTGTGTAAAGCTCAGCATAGAGCAGGCTGAGGATCTTGGTACGTCCTCTCTCGTCGCTTTTGTCTTTTTTTCTTATCTTCCTTTCCTCCCTGTAGAGGTGTATGTCTGTCCTACTTGTACCGAAAATACCGGTCGACGCACGATCAGTGAGTGTCACCGGTCCCCAATCATTCTTTTACGACATTGCGCGGCATTCCCGCCCTTGCACAATGTATATCGAGCATATGAGTTCTGTACCCCTACAACTTGTTCGCTATTCGTCATCGTCTAAGGGACCTGTTCTCGCGCTTTCTCTGCCAGACCATCCGCCCCTCGCATGATGGTTGCTGTCATAACGGCCGTGTTCATGCGTCTGCAGCCCAATCGCGGCGCTTTGCATCTTCACAAGCTGAGAGGCTTCACGTTATTGGCGCGCAGCTATGCCTGTTGAGTCTGATGATCTGGTATGAGCCTCAGTAGTTTGAGCGCCCTTTACAATCGTCGACGCCCGCGGCCAGACTAAGTGCCCGTCGTGCCGGGTACATACGTTCCGTCCTGGTCCCCTCAGATCGTTTTCGTTCTCTTCGTCTTTTGCCCGCTTTCGTCGTGGCTTTCTTTGGCGACGTGTGCTGACCAGCTTAATTTATTTGCAGTGCAGTGGGAAGGCCCAGAAGCTCATTCGGGCGTTATCAATGTCCAGCACGATGACAACGGCTCCAATGTGACTCCACAGCTTCCAACGCCACCCCCCGCACTATCACCTTCGGAATCGGAGGAGGACCCTGATAGCGAAGACGAGTACGTGGCAGAGCCGCAATCAGTAATAGGGAAACGGTCTGCTAAGGTGTGTACTCTTCTCTTTATGTGGTACTTGCCTGCTGATTGGCACAACATCCATAGCGTCGGACGCGCCACGCGGCTCATGTGTCGGACTCTGATCGTTCCGACCAGGGTACAGGTACACGCAAGTTTAGCACCTCGTTCCCGGAGGAAAGGATAACGTCGCCTGTCACTGCTAGCCATCGCAAACGCAAATCGGGCATCTCCCATCAGGCCCGGGAACCCAAACGCAAAAAGTCCTCAGATGCCCCTGTCTCGGTAGACGATGACCCAGCTAGAAAGTACTGCCTTGGAAAACTCCGCGACATGTTTCGTCCGGTTTTTCTTAGGTATCCCTTTACGGAGGCCGGCGACGGACCCGGCAGCAAGATCGATTTGAAAGCGGAGGACCTCACTGACGAGGACAAGCAGCGATTGCAAAACGAAGCGGATGCATTTGCCTCAGAGCTCGAACAATGTCTCTTCGAACTCTACGGAGAACTTGACAAACATGGAAAGCAGGGTGTCGGACCCAAGTACAAGTAAGTCTTGCCTGTGGCTCATGTCATACTCTAACCGTCTCTTCGTCAGGGAACGGTTTCGTATGCTTACATTCAATCTGAGCCAGGCTGATCGTGTCGCTATTCACAAGCGCATATGCTACGTCACTATCTCTGCGAAGGAGCTTTCTCAGATGAGTTCCACGGATTTAGCAAACGAGGAAACGAAACAGTCCATCAAGCTCGCTGAAAAAGAGGCCTTGGAACATTCTATCCTTCAAAAAACGCTTATCCCTCGTGCAAAGATTACACACAAGGGTTTACAAGATATCGAGGACGTCAACGGGGAATCGGCAACCCTGTTGCGCGAACGAGAAAAAGAGCGAGAGAAAGAAGAAGAAGAGCGTCGGGATGAGGAGCGTCGGGAGAGGGAGCGGCAAGCACGACTCAAAGCCGCAGAGCAGCATCAGAGGAACAGAGCCAGTTCGATCTCGCAAGGATCGATTCCGCCTGAATCGCCAACTGTATCACAAAGCACCACATGGGGTGGTTCTTTTCCTATCCACCACGACAATTATTCACCCTCTGCAAGTGACAGCATCAGACCACCAATTCAGCCGCTGTTCGCACCGTCCGCCTCCGACCTCCATACTTCCCCTGAACCGGAGTTGGATATTGCAGATCTCATTCACCTGGATGACGAGCCCGCTCCCCAAGACACATTTAGTGATCACCTGCCTTCATCCGCTTTAGAACCATTTGTCATCCCCCCAAGATCTGAGCCCCCGGTGCTACCTGAGCCTGCGCCGCTGCCACCCCTGATGATTCCCCCCTCTTCCGAGCCTTCCCCTGTGATTGCTGCTTCGCCGACACAACTCATCAAGCCGGAAACACCCGCGCGCGCATCTTTTGATCTGAGCGCATTGTGGTCCTCTCCGAGAATAGAGCCCGTTTCGCGAGAGATAGCGAAAGAACCCGAACTCGAATCCGAGCAGACACAGGCACAGACACACAAGGGCCACCCGATTGAGGTGGATACTATTTCTCGTGAGGCAACTGATCAAGATTTCGATATGTTCTTAGAAAAGGACCAAGACACGGATGCTGCCCAAGACGAGCGACCTCAGGACCCAGAAGCAACCTTTCTGGCAATCCCACCGGTATGGGTGGGTAGGGTGAGCAGAGGGTTGATTTAGAAGGGCTATTGTCACTCATTTCCGTTCTAGGTTGCAATGCCTGTGGATTCTTCCATTCCCCAGGTGGCGCCTGTTGTTGCCCGCCAAGTCGGTGGCCGGACCTTGGGTGCTGATTCTCCTCACTGGAGAACCCTTTTCCCATCTGATACGCTCCGGATCGACGGTCGGGTGCCAACAGAGAATTCCGCACAGTTCCTATTGCAGACTAGACTAAATCCTCAAAAGGAACTCATTGCATGCGCATTTTCTCCTGAAGGGGGCGACAGCATGCTCCAAACATTTAATGAGTTTCTGCTGCATAAAAAGTAAGCTCATTGGATGACTTGTGGTGACCGCTGCATGTAACACACGCTCCCTACAGTCGTCATGGACTTGTGTTTCCATGGGGCCATCAACCCAAGGATTCCCACCCCGGAAAGGAGCTCTATATGGTGCCACTTTTAGCGAGTATGCCGTTACCGGATTTCATTGAACTTCTGGACGAACTGCGCCTGCCCAAAGTTCGTCAGAATAACTATGTGATCGGTATCTGGATTCTTGTTAGGGGCAAACTTGCACCACCGCCTACCATGCACAGCGCCGCGTTGGTTTCCAGCATGCCCCAACCCTCCGCCCCTGTTCCATCGCTCCCACCGGCCCTCCAAGCCTACCCACAGCTCGCGAACTCTGCGCTTGCAGCCGAGGTCGCCGCTCTCACACCCGAACAAATTCAGGGAATTCTTCGGGCACTGTCATCTGGCAACGGTGGTATCCCGGGTATCTCTGGAGGGCTCGCCAACGCAGTGGCCAACGTTGCACACACATCCCACCCATCCCCACCCCCACCCGCGCATTCATTCCCACCCGTGCCACCGACTATCCCAACGGGAGGTGCCCCTCCCGTACCGCACGGGCCACCACACTGGTCAGGTTTTCCTGTCCCCTCTGTATCGGGCATCACCCCTGGTTCGCTGCCTGGACCCGGTTCCGCGCCCTCTCCCGGTCCAGGTACCACCTTCCCGCCTAGTGCATCCATGCCCGTCGCATCCCCGTTCATGAGCCCACCACATACGCGAACGCCACCCCGGCCGGGAATGCCCTCTCCACACGTGCCAACAGGGATACACCAGCCCCCCGCCGGTCCACGGGCAGGTGGATTTGGTCAGGGACGATACGACCGCGAGGACGGCCCAGGCCACCCAGACGCGCGGTATCGTGATGAGAGAGGTGAACGACCCGGTGGATGGCAACCACCCACTGGACGCGGGAGGGGTAGGGGTAGAGGCCGTGGGCGCAACAGCAGCGGTGGTGTCAGCGGGGAGCGTGGCGGGGACTTTATGGGCCGACCCGTGGATGCTGGGTGGGGACGACATCATGCTAGTGCCTCCGGAAGTCCAAGCCAAGAGGATCGCGGGCGTTGGGATGGACCATCGCCACCCCGGCGATGGGGTTAGATGGACGTCGTCTCCCCTTGCCCTCCTTTCACCTTTCTTTGTCTTCTTTCCAGCTTTCCCCTCTCTCGCGAATGACGTTGGTGGTAAATTATCAATCATCTTCGTTCTTGTGTGTTTTTCTTCTTTCACTTGGATATATCGGTTGCCCGTTCGTGCTTTTCGCGTGTATTTGTAATCGTAAAGACCTATTAGTTCTCCGTTGACGAAGTTTCCTCTAGCGATCATATTGTCCGCAACGTTTGAGAAAAATCAGACTCACAATAACGCACGAGGTGTAGATACAAGTACTGATCAACACAGGGCACTGGCATGCGGTAAAAAAGGAACGAAAGATATTTGAACGTAGTATAGTTGATTCATATCATCGACCCCGCGTCTTCAACGCTGTAACTGTACATGGAGCTGGACAAGCAGCTCCTCTATGCGCTGCTGTCGTCGTTCGATTCCCTCCATTCGTTTTGACCACTCGGTCATGCGTCCATTCCCTTCCTCGAGCTCTTCCACCTGTTCCGCTGTCACAATGTTTCGACCCTCCTCTCGGTCATCTGGCGACGTGGAAAGCGGTCTGCCCACTGTCTCGTCGCGCGTATCTAACGGCGGAAACGCCAGTCGACTCGACGTCTCGCTCTGGGGCTTACGCACAAATGGCATCGACGCCAGCCGGCGGCGCGTCGCGGGGCCATAGCTGAGCTGCGGGTGTGACAAAAACGCCGACGAGCCACCACTTGCACTGTCCGAGATAGTATCTTCCGGCGCGTGCGTTTCGTCTGGAAGGATAGGCTGAAAAACTTGGGCGAGTGGGCTTTGGGCAACGTCGTGTTTGTGGATCGAAGGGGTCAGTCGCCTGCGGAAGGAGATAGGCGTGGATGTCTCGTGGTGATGTTCACTGTTCCGCTGCGGGGAAGGCAAACGCCGTGGCACGTAATCAGGTTCATGTTCTTTTGGGGACGGAGGGTGAGCCGGCCGCAGAGAGCGTGTGGACGGGCGGCTTGACCTGCGGGACACCCGGCGCTCAAGACCAATATTGTGCAACGGTTCAGCGAGGATGCGATCTGGGTCATCTGGTTCCAATCTTCGTTCCATTTCATCTTCAAGGTCAAATATCTAACGAAGTTTGGGCATTAATTCATTTTGAAAAGAAACAGAACATACGACATTGATGTCAGCGCCTGACCCTGCTAAGCCTTCGAACAAAGCTGTAGACGGAAGGCGATGACTATTTAAGCCGGCAAGAACATCCGCCCCACTTACACATCCGCTTCAGGGAGCGGGGTAGGGCATCTACAACCTTTTCGACCACGGCTGAGATCGTTTCGTAAAATCCGAGGGAAGCAGTTTTCTTTGCTTGACCTATGCCGACGTGAGCGTGCGCTATTGGATGTCTTTGCTGCCAACTCACGCTCATACCAGGCGATAATGAGGAGAACGGGAAAATTCGTGAGTCTATGTGAGGGGTCAACACTCAACGGCCAAGAAATGTGCAAGGCAGATAACCTTATCAGAAATACGTTCACCTGCCAGCCAATCAGTATGGGCATATAACCAGGGAATCATCCACTTTACTTTATGGAACCATCTCGGACTCAGGATATAGCTAGCGGGGAGAAGAATACAAACAGCAATCAAGTTGATGGGTGGTTGGTAGGAGAACAATGAGTCGGCCTTAACCCTGACCGCGTGGTGTATCAGCAGTCGAAGTACAAAACATGACATAGATGTACCCTTCAATCGTAGAGACCGCTTTCCTAAATAACGCCTGGAATGGCGAAATAAAGACAACTGCGGAGATAAGCACCTGACACTGACCTCAGCGGCGGCATCCTCGCTGATTCTTGCAAACGTATTCGACAATATCTACCCACGAATATGTCAAGGGTGTCACCAACGTCGCTGGTAGGCGCTGCACTCACAGAGACGAGCACTAGTGCATTACTATGTGACTCGCCTCGAAAACACTAGAACGACAACGTACCAGTCAGCAGTAGTGTGTTGCTCAAGCACGCATACATGATCATGAGGGTTGGGCCGAACACGCGATCAAATTCGCCTGCGCGAGTGAACACTTAAAAGGCTATGTATGGGAAAGACCGACCTGCTCTATTGAAGCCAATCGCATCCAATCCAAACCAGATATCAAGCATCCACCACGCGATAGTGCTAGACGACAGGCTATTGAACTCAGATAGTGTATAAGGGAACATGAGAAAAACCTTAGGGAGTATCTAGAAATTCTTCGTCAGTCATAGTCAGGGGAATAGAAGCCGTGGAACATTACCCTGCACCTTTACGACTCAAGCTAACCACTGGTTAGGTGGATTCAGACAGAGAGTTGAGGGAGCTACTCACGTCCACAACGCATAAAGGAAGCCACAGAAACAGAAGGCCGCGATGAGCATAAGTGCGATAAATTGCATCATCATGGCGCGGAGAGAAAGAACCATGAGGTTGTTCTTTAGCGTAACAAACGCGAGTCTGCTTGCGCTGAGGAATGGCAAGTGTCCATAAAAAGGGTCTCACCTTGGAAATAGCAAGCAAGCAATGACTGCGAGAAAATCTATACCAAGGTCTCTCGCCCATCTTTCTGCAGTGCACGTCGGAATAGTAAGAAAAGGCAAGGAGATCTCTTTACCATAGTAGAAAACGCCGTATATCCTGAACATTGCATAGATAATGAACGCAGTTACTGTCACGAAAAGAAATGAGACGCGGTGGGTAACAAGGAGGCGGGGAAATGTCAGACCAAAAGCTAGATCGAAACCGTTCTAGAGTGAGGCGCTTAAATCAGACGTCTTCCATGAACTTGAATCGAGTGCCGTAAGGCTCACCCAAGTACCCTTAAAGTAAACTGTACAAAATGAGCATTGCGAGTAGATGCGGATGAAATAACTTACCCTTGATCCCATGTTCCTGCATAGCTGCAAGTCTCTCAAGAGCGAATCCAAGGGCATAGACCATGAAAGCTGCTTCAGCGACGTTGATCCTGTGACGTTCATTCATCTCGATGGCTACGATGAACAAGATGAAGAGGATCAGGAAACTTGAAAGGCGTCAGCAGAGCGATGAAGGAGGAGACGGGAACCAGGAATACTTTATATACTCCAAGACAGAACGGATAGCGGGAACCTTGAGACTAAGGAGGACATTGAGAGTGGACAGGGTGCGGGAGGGAAGACGTACCGGTAGTGATCAAGAAGAGGCGCCCTGTGGGGATCGTAAAAGTGGATGGGAGTACGTTTATAACGCTATGAAGATGTGAGCCAAGATAATGCGACAGTGAAGGTGACTCCCTACGTCTGAAAGGATGGAATGGCTGCTCTCAGCCTGGTAGACACACTTTCCACTGGCATGACAGTCAGAAGGGAAAAGAGGGATGGAAGGGAAAGGGCATACATCCAGATCGCATGTATGACTTTCTGACACGGGGAACTTTTTATAAATCGGCGCGACTTTGAGATAATTGCCAATTCGATTGCATTTCCTACGTGGTCTTCGAGGTCGTCGTCGCGCAATTGCCTAGCTTGTTCGAGGACATGGGCATCTGCGCCAGACCAGACTGGCCAGAAGATTGTGAGAGATCGAACGAGATCGAGGATACTGTTGCCGTTGTCACGGAGGATGCGAATAGCGAGAAGTTCACAAAGGGCTGCACGGGTAGCGGAGAGAGGGCCGTTCGTGAGGTTGTGCTGGTCGCGTAAGAAGTGGATCCTGTTTATGAGAAACGAAAATACGACAGATCTGTTTCCTGCACGCTGGATGGCGTTGTACTTGTCCTCAAGCGGGCGGACGAGCGTGTATGTGAGGTCGGGGGCTAGGAGCTGTGGGTAGATGAGGACGAGGTAGAAAGACGTGCCGCTGGGCGCACCGCTTCATAAGTGAGTGGCGCATCTGAGCAAAGACGGGTCACCATCAAAACGGTGGAGAAAAGAAGAGACGAACCGACGTAGTGCTGTAGAGGGTATCGACGGGTCAGTCGGTCAAATTAGTCGACTCGGCTACGCACGGTGACGTCCTACAAGGATATGAGGACGACGACAAGTAACACAAGCACAACCTACTGCTCTGACTGCGTGGATGATTGGCCACACTGGCACATTACCCAGGAGAGGTTGTCGTTCCATGATGGAACCGAACAGGTTTGTGGCACTTTCCCACACCCGGCAAAGCTTCACATCATTCTCATGATCTTATCTAAAGTAATCACGTCAGAATATAATATTTAAGCGTCTGCAGCATGACTAGTGAGTGACTCCTGTACGCCCAGATTTACTTTATTGTGTCTGTGGGAGGAAGGTTGCCAGCCCAATTCTTGACGTTGTCGAGTTCTTGTTACGCGAGCCTCAGACCAATCTCTGATCTTCTAGGCCGCTTCCATTCAGTGGTCTCTATTCAGTGGTCTCTATGACATACAACCAAATCGGGTCCTAGACTCGCAGCTTCTGCCACCCTTCTTACATCCCTACGGTGGGTGCACTTGGCTTGGCTGTCACCGCCGGAGGACTCGCGGATGACTTGACGCAACATTCGGTTGCTTGCTGTCCCTCGGACGGTCAGCGGTGTGAGGGGAAATAGAGACCGTCCGAAAGCTGACTTCTTGTTCGCCATTTGGAAGCTAATGAGACTCTTGAGGATGTCTTGACGAAGATGGCGAAGACGCGAAACCGGGAAATCGGACCAATGAATGCCAGTGGCTTCTTACTCGCTCATGGCAGACACTGAGCCTCCAGGTTGTCACCCCCTCGTTGGAATCCCGCGTTCCTCCCCCCCCCCGTATGTCATGCCGCAAATGAAAAAGCCATTCTTGTTTCTGCGGGCAGGCAGCGGGTGTGTGCTGGCGGGGTCACTTGCAAGACTTAGACATCATACGAATGTCGTTTAGCGTAGTACCTCATTTAGGTTATGTTTTCACATGTATTTCAGCTCCGACAGCGCGCGTCCATCCGAGTCGCGTCCCGAGACAACCGCGCTCGTCTTCATGCACGCCGTCCAGCCGCCCCCCGTCAAAATATACAATGCCGTGTACTCGTCCGTGCAGGTCTGTCTCTCTGCCTCTCTGTCTCTCACCACCACTCATCCCGTTCTGCAGGTCTACGAGTGCATGGTCCGCGGCATCGCCGTCATGCGCAGACGCGGTGACTCGTATGTCAATGCGACACAGATCCTCAAGGTCGCGGGCATAGAAAAAGGCAGACGTACAAAGATCCTTGAGAAGGAAATTCTCCCAGGAAAACACGAAATCGTGCAGGGCGGATACGGCAAATACCAAGGCACTTGGTGCGCATCTCACGCGCTTTCCCTTGCGTGCTCTCATCTATTTTCCAGGATTCCACTCGATCGCGGTCGTGACATCGCCGCCCAGTATGGCGTCGCCCCTCTCCTCGCCCCTCTCTTTGATTTTACGCCCTCCTCGACCTCTCTTGCCTCCCTCCCCACCGCAAATACCGCGCCGTCCCCACGCCCGATATCGGCCGCGTCTTCCTTCTCTGCGCCAGCATACCCCCAGTCTGTGCTCCCTTCCGCCTCCATGATGCCCGGCTCCGCTCTCCGTCTCCTCAACCAGGGTCGCGCCCAAGGTCTCTTCACCCCATCCACTTCCGACCTTGCGCCTTCGAGGTCCGCCATCTTCCCGTCGGCCGCATATCAATCAGCCAACTCACCCAGCGCACCTTCCCCGACACCACCTCCAATCCAACAATCCCTCAAGAGGGCCAGGTCGGATTCCGAAGTTGTCCAGACCCTCTCACAACCCCACCCAGCCCCCCAACCCCTCCTCGACGCGTCAGTTGACATACACCCTTCTCCCATACTGGGCGACGGTCCCTCTGCTCCCAAGCGGCCTCGCACGGAGCCCACCCCACAACTCGTCCCCTCTCAATCATCCGCTCCCTCCTCTCAACCCCAACACACGACCTCCGTCAATGACGCGCCCTCACCTCGTCCGGTCCGTTCACCCCATCCCCCCTCCACAAATGGCAACTCGATCAATGGCGTAGACACCGACACTCTCCCCTTCCGCTTCTCCAGTAAACCACGACCCTTGCGCGACCCTTCTATTTTTAGAGACGCGCGTCGTGCACAACTCGTTGCTACCATCTGCCGACGAGATGATCCTGGTCCTGTTTTTGATCTGCTTCGCGAACTCACCCCAGATTCTTCCCTTCCCCTGGACGTCGATGCAACTCTCGATGACAAGGGCCACTCGGCTCTTCACTTGGCAGCGTCCCTTGGTCGCCAGAACATCGTACAGCAGCTCATCTCTGCGGGTGCCGACATACACCGCGGCAACTTTGCTGGAGAGACTCCTCTCATGCGTGCCTCCATCGACACCCACAATTCTGATCAAC
Organism: Tylopilus aff. balloui; assembly: GCA_038089055.1. NCBI lineage: Eukaryota > Fungi > Basidiomycota > Agaricomycetes > Boletales > Boletaceae > Tylopilus > Tylopilus aff. balloui. The sequence continues at coordinate 28,011 of JBBPKC010000061.1, read as the reverse complement.
ACTCGTTCAACATCATCGTCCAAGCATTGCACCAGTCTATACGCACCCTTGACACATCCAGGAAATCGGTCCTGCACCATATCATGTACCTTGCTGGCATACAAGGCCGTGCTGTCTCTGCCCGATACTATCTCGATCAGATATTCATATGGATAGCACAGAATCAAGGGGGTGACTTTAGATCTATCGTGGATCTTCAGGACGAACATGGCGATACCGCCCTGAATATCGCTGCGCGCGTCGGGAATCGAAGCTTGGTGAGAACACTGTTGGACGTCGGTGCCAATCGTATATTGCCAAATAAACTTGGCCTTCGTCCCGGCGACTTCGGAGTAGAGGTTGAGGTAGGCGTCGCGGTGCATAGATTATCCGCCAGTGTTTATCTGATCTCCTAGGAGCTAAACGGTGGTCCTCGGGCGGAGGACCTACTGGCGTCACTGCGGACAGGTCCTCCAGCGCCGGTGCAAAAGAGCCAGGACATCATCGCAGGTACGTTCTCTTTCTCTGTTGCGGTGATGTTTGGCTCTCACTCGTTGGTAGACATGACAGCAATGATCCAAAATCTGAGCGCTGAGTTTTCCGCCGAGCTCAAAGCAAAGCAAGACTCGCTTGACGTAACGCAAGCTCACCTTCGTGCTGCCACCAGAGAGCTTTCGGAGCAGCGAAAGCAAATACAACTGTGGCAAAGCCGATGTGCAGAACTTGACCAGGTACATCAACGGATACGAAATCTTGAAAAAGCGATTGCAGAAGAAGACAACTTCGACTGGACAGGGAGGACGGACCTGTCTGGTAGAGACGGGCGGGAAACGGCCGGACCGGCGTTCCAATGGCGGGGACCAAGCTCCACTATGGCGGGGGCTGCCGGTTCAGTGGACATTTCCTTTAGTGTCGAGACGGAACCACCAATACCGACCACCGACTCTATCGCGAGCCTGATACGATTACGACGGCTGAATATATGGCAACTGAGAATGGAGGAATTGATGGAAGTCCGACTAAAGTCTTTGCAGGGAGCTAGTGCCGAAAAGGAGTACCAGTGCAAGAAGATTGTCGCGCTTTGTACTGGGATCCCCGTTGACAAGGTGGAGGACGTGAGTCGCTTGGCGATGGCGAATCTTGAGGTCGTACATTTTGTTTACGCTTGCATTGTTCGTGCAGATGCTGGAAAACCTGGTGATTGCAATGGAGAGCGAAGCGCAGGTAGTCGACATTGTTCGGGTGTCTGGGTTTATGCAGAAGGTAGGTTGTGGACTATGTGATCCGTCTCCCCTGATTCACTGACTCGATCATCCGCCTGCTGTAGGTCAGGGATGGCGTAATCTAATTTTTTTTTCTATATATTTGGAGCAGCCTCAGCGCAGCCCTTTTTTTTCTCTTTCCCGTTCTGTATCAGGCATGGCTCGATTTTATTGTAATCACTATTGGCAATCAACTACACAACCTAGAGCACGGCGTACTCTGGCGCAAACAACTGAAAGTTGCGGTTATAGGTCCCCGAAGCGAGTAGGCGGCCGTCTGAGGTGAGATCTACCGACATAACCTTTCCGGAATCTGTCGTAAGCGTGCGGAGCAGCTGCCAATCATCTGCGCTCCACAACTTGACGAGACCGTCGTATCCCGCGCTTGCAAAGTAGAGTCCCGAACGATACCCCCATTCCTCCTCCTGCTCCTCGTCCCCGTTCTTGTCTGCGTCTTTTTCCCTGTCGACGACCTCCGCGTTGTTCATGACAATGTCGCCGCTGACGAGGATGCTCGGTGGGGACGCGTCGCCCCGGAAAAATCGCACGTCGGCGACGTTGGATACGTGAGCAGGGATGGTGTAGAGCGCTTTCAGGGACCGCATGTCCCATATCCGGATCGTGTCGTCGCCAGCGCCAGTCGCGATCTGATAACTGGGACCCACAAAACGTTACGTCAGCGATCGTCGGGGGTCTATTTCTGGGCGTGGGAACGCACCCGTTGGGGGAAAAGGCGATGCCGAAAATGGCTTGGACGTGGCCATCGAGGACCATCGCCGTTCGGCCCGTGCGTAGATCCCACACGCGGCCGATGGCGTCTAGACCGCTAGTAATCGGGTTAGGGTTGGGGTTAGCTACTGCAGAAAGACTGACCCCGAAGCGACGAGCGCGCCATCATCTTGGAACTCGACTGAGTAGACTTCTTTCGAGTGGCCCTCTTGGAGGAGTAGTTCTTTCGTGGTCGCCACGTCCCATAGTCGCCAGGTCGTGTCAAAAGATGCGGATGCGACGTAGTTGCCTGAAGGGTGGAAGGCGACACGACAGACTCGGTCAGCGTGTCCTTTCATGGTCGCAAGTGGTGCATCGCTGGTGCGTGGCCTTAGTGGAGGGATTTGCGCAGCGCGTCGAATAGCGCGTACCTGCTTAGGGACCAGATGTGGACACTCATGTCCCCTGCCCCGGAGACGAGGTTGGCCAATCCCTCACCCTGTGTGAGCGTGGCCTGTGGATGCCAAGCAACACCCCCCACACGATCCGCATGACCCGTGGGTAAAATCGTGTTATTACGTGGCACGGAGTGAAGTCATGTTTATGTGCTCACCACGCAAAGTCCGTATGGGCGTGCATGCAGGAACATTCCATATTTTGATGGCGCCAGACCAACTGCCGGTGGCAAGGATCTTGCTATTCGGGGCGAAGCGGACTTGCGATATAGGTCGGTCATCGCCAATCTGAGAACCGAGATTACCGAACCGCTGTCAGCACATATGTAAGTATGTGCATGCGTGCGACTGTCTGCTGCGGGTCACCTTGACTTCGCCAAATATTTTCTTCCGCAGATCGATGATGCGTGCAAGGGGTAACTTGGCATGTATGCGCTGTTGGGCGACTCGTTTTTGAGCTCTGCAACAACAGCGCGGGTAGGGTATTGTAAGCACCTTACTGATATCGCCTATTGGTAGGTAAAATCCAACCTGGGCAGGGAATACTCGGCTAAGCGCCTCCTGGCTTGGAGCAGCTCGAGTGAGCCCTCGGTGTAGAATTCCTCCTGTGCATGGATCGGAAGCAGACGAGCAAGGAAAATTGCAGGGAACGCACCTCCTCTTCACTTTCGGATGACTCTTCTGCCTCCATCCGAAGCTCTTCCCCTCGGGCAGCGTTAATTTGGGACAAGACGTATATCAGACGATCTCGTCGGTCAGCTGCCTGTTCCATGCACGAATGAGGTCAACAGTAAGAGCGAATGGCATACGCACGCGTTCGCCGAAGAGCGTGATGGGTTCGCCGATCTCGCGCAGCCTTGCCTTGACGCGATTGTCGTCTGTCGGCACGGCCATGCTACGCGCCTTTTTTTTGCGCTCCAACTCATCCAGGATGACCTTGTTCTCCATTTTTGCTCTATCTGCGCCCATGTAGTTTCCATCGTCCGTCAACGTGTCGAGTGTGAGTTCTGTCATGGTGGCCGCTGCGGTAATTACAGGCGTCTGTTTGGCAGTGGCTTTGAATCTTAACAACGGCGTGCGACACGTGACAGATCGTGCAAACAGGTTGGCAAGTGGGTAGGTACTACTTAGTGAGGCTGGACGTAGACGAAATGAATTGATCCGAATGGTAGCGTTACTCGCGTACCAGAGAGTCTGTCTTTCTTACGTGCGATTACATTTTCATTCAAATTTTTGGCGGTCGCCTCCGTCTATTTTTTCAGTCGTTCACGACTTTCCTCCAGAACCTCAACGTCATGAGTCAACGTCCGTCCACGGAATCCTCTGGCAGTGCGGGCGGTCTCAACCCACCCACCCAGTCTGGTTCAGACCGCACGCCTTCCCCCGCTCCAAGTACGACAAGCAAGACGCGTGGTGAGGACTACGTCTACTTCGAACGAAGCACCCAGGGATTCTCTTCCGATGCCGTCTCCCGTGCGACCGCAGCCAAACTTAAACTCGAGTCATACTACAAGCTCGCCGTCGACGTCGCAATCGAGCGGAACGCTCGGTACGTACGGTCTGGTCGCGCAGCCAGCTTCTGCTGTCTCATCGCACGCTCCCATCACACAGCCGGATCGAATTGGAGCAAAAGATCAATCAGGGCACGATCCCCCACGAATCCAAGGAACGGGAGATACGCAGGTATCGAAAGCTCGAATCACAGCATCTCAGGCTTCGGAGAACCAAGATACGCTTGTCCGACTTTCGGACGGTCAAGGTCATTGGCAAGGGTGCATTCGGAGAGGTGAGAAAGGTCGTGTTTTTCCCTTTGCATATTATCTCAATTTTTTTTCCCTTGCTACAGGTTCGGTTAGTCCAGAAAGTGGACACCGGTAAAGTGTATGCGATGAAGACGCTGCAAAAAGCGGAAATGTTGAAGCGGGACCAGGTCAGCTGGGTGAATCCTTAGTGCCTGCTTGACCTCACTTGCAAACCAAGCTTGCCCACGTCCGTGCAGAACGTGACCTGTTGGCCGAGTCAACGTCGCCATGGGTGGTCCAACTGTTCTATTCTTTCCAAGATCCGTTATACCTCTATCTCATCATGGAGTTCCTTCCGGGAGGTGATCTCATGACCATGCTCATGAAGTACGACGTATTCTCCGAAGATGTCACACGTTTTTACATGGCAGAGTGTATCCTTGCTATAGAAGCAGTACATGACCTGGGCTACATTCACCGGTATGTGCTTCTTCCAAAAATAGTGACGCGTCTGATCGCGCTGGATCAGTGACATCAAACCTGACAACATTCTGATTGACAAGAATGGTCACCTTAAGTTGTCTGATTTTGGTCTCTCCACTGGTCTTCACAAAACCACTGATGGAGATTACTACAAACGCCTCATAGAACAAGAAAAGCAACGCGATCCTGCACGCAATAGCGTGCAAGTCAATGCGATCCACCTTACGATGAGCCGAGAACAGATTGCCACCTGGAAAGCCAATCGACGGAAGCTTGTGAGTTCTGGCTATCAGACGGTTGTACACTTTTGCTGAGAGGTCCGTTCTCTAGGCATATTCCACTGTCGGTGGGTAAACTCGCGAACCTCGACTGCGGCTTTAGCTGAATCCCATTAGGCACGCCTGACTACATCGCACCCGAGGTGTTCATGTTAAAAGGGTATGGTAAAGAGTGCGATTGGTGGTCTCTGGGTGCAATCATGTTCGAATGCCTTGTTGGCTACGCACCATTCTGTTCAGAGAACCCAAGTGACACATACAAGAAGATCATTGAATGGCCTCATTATCTGTACTTCCCGGACGAGGTACACCTCAGCAAGGAAGCTGAACACTTGATCCGGGGGCAAGTCATTTGCGGGCACATTCCCGCTGTGAAGCTGAAATTCTGTTTAGCATGATGAATTGGACCAACCAACGGCTTGGGGTAAATGAAGTCAAGAACCATCCATTTTTTTATGGTTGCGACTGGGAGAACCTACGCTATATTGCACCTCCATTTGTTCCGGCATTGTCTTCTATTACGGATACGACCTACTTCCCTACGGAGGAGCTCGGGAACCTCCCCGACCAGCTCGAGGTGGTCGAGCAGGTTGGTTCAGACAAAGATCTCGCGTTCCTGGGGTGAGCCTACCTGAACTCACACGCCCGACATCACCTGATCTTTTTAAGCAGATTTACGTTCAAGCGTTTCACCTGAAAGATAATGTACCGTGTCCCTATACTGGATTCTTCCTCGCCCATACCCTGCTCGTTAGCATAGACATAGTCCATGTAATCTTGACAACGCATGTATATCACGTGACCTAGAGGAACGCAGAACCACATTCACCTGAGTGTCGTCAGACGAGCGCTACCATGACGCCGTACCATCAGGTCGACGCGTCCTCACAGATCGTCTCCAAGCTTGACTCGGTCACATTCAACTCACTCGACTCCACCGTCGCATCATCATGGCGAGCGGAACTCGATGAGTCTGTACGTCTCGCAAAGGTGCGCCGCTCGTATTCCGGGTGACGACATCCTCACCGGGACGAGCAGAAAAACATCCGCGACCGTATACATGGAAACCTTCCTGCGTTTGAGGCACAACTAGCTTCCGCAAAGTCTGCTCAGCAGCGACTGCAAGGTCTTGCAATTGGCGTAGATGCGCTTGACCGTGCGGTCTCAGACCCAGAGGTACGGCTTGCCAGGCTATCCGCTGCAGTGGCAGTCGCTGAATCATTTAGACTGGTCTCACTCCGATACTCCTGGAAGCGCTCAGGAGACACCAAGCTCTCGCACAGGCGTCCCTAAACGCCAACGTGCTGCATGCGTCCCTCTCACATCTCTCCAAATGCAAGGCTCAGCTCGAAAAGGTGCAGCACTTGGTGGCATCCGGCGATCTTCTAGCCGCGGTGCCTGCGAGTGCTGAGTTGACCCAGTTACTCGACGCGACACCCCAGCCACTTGGGGGGGCGGCCATCACGACGGACATAAGGGTACGCAGGGTCGTAGTCGGACATTTTCCTCTATCTAAATACACCCCACAGTCCAAGTTACGCGCGCTCACGAACCGTCTCGAGGAGCTGTTGAACAATGCGTACGCACAAGGCGTGGTTGTCTCCTCCACAGACATCATCATTCAACCCTTTGTTCTTGGTTTGTCCCAAGCCTTGTCGCAACAATCGCTGACTCTGACATTCACATTTCTCGCGTAGTTCCGAACTCAGAGAAGCCGGTACCACTGTCCGCTGTTCTGTCCTCGCTCTCTCCGTCCTCCCTGTCGGCACTTATGACGAGTTTGCGGCGTGACATAACTGTACATTATATCGACTGCACTCTCGATCACCCTACCTCTTTATCGATTTCACAAGGACCTAATCAATTTGGCTCGTCCGTTCACAGACTGCAGCGCCTCCCTTCGTCCACCAACTATGAGTCAACACCTCTCGACAATTTATCACGCATCCTGGAATTCATGGATGACAAACTCTTCCCCTGCCTACCCCAGCCACAACGCGAGACGTTTCCGAAGACTCTTGCCAAATCATTGACAACATCTATCATGACTCGTCTACTTATTCCCTCACTACCCTCAAAATTGGATGCCCTCCCTGCATTCTTGGATCTGACAACAGCCGCTGTCGATTTTGAGACAAAACACATCGGCGGGCTGCTCAAAGGAGATACTTTTGAGAGGGAGATTAGAAACTGGGCTGACAATGTCTGCTCACATTACGAGAGAGGACGACGACAACGCATTCTCAACGACGTTCGGGAGACCATTTTAGCCAGTGTGTCGCGTCCCAAAGATACATTTTCCGCCGAACTCGTTACAGTCATCAGTGTCGCCCAAACCGACGTGGAGGGTGCACCTTTTGCGACAGATGATTTTAGCTCGGACGATAACCGCATTCCAAAAAAGGAACTGTCTGGTTCAGGCATCGATGTGGAGGATACCTGGGGCTTTGATGACGACATGGAGGAACCAAAAGAAACGCCGGTTTCGAAACTCGGTCCCTCGGAGGAACATGAGCCGGATTCGAATGAAGCTTGGGGCTGGAATGATGAATTGGCTAGAGAACAACCTCTGACGAGCATTCAGCATTCCTTAGAAATCACGCCGGAGGGACCCGCTGAACAGGACGAGGTTTGGGATGATGACCCGTGGGCTGATGCCGCTAACAAGGTACCTCTTACGGACGGTTCATCTACAGCATCTTTCGTGGCTTCGCCTCCTCAGCCATCACTAGCAGCGTCGCCTTCGGGTAGCCGACGACTACCACATTCCAATGGGCCTCCAGCGACAAATGGTCACGTTGCTAACGGTCATCACCCACGCTTCAAACCTTCACAAAATGCTAGCACTATAGATAAAGAGTCATACAAGGTATCGGTGCTCATTCGACGTATCGTTCGAGCCGTCGAGGATGCCTTGCACGAAAGCAAAGCACTCGCATCCTCGGGCATATTCTCCAAGTCTTTCCAGCCCGGTTCGTCTCCTGGCACATTGATCATGCAATCTGGTGTTCTTGTTCTCGACTTGTACCGAGCGTTACATCCTGTCGTGACGGCGTCTTGGTTGTCACAGCCCGTCGGTTGTATGCAATTTTCCAACGATTGCTACTACCTTTCCGAGGAGATGGCTCGCGTGTCGAAACACGAACAAGGGTTCCCTAGCGTCCACGAAAAGTTGGAGGAAATCGAGAAGGATCTCAAAGTTCTAGCAGACACTTGGTTCTACCATGGCATTGTAAGCAGTCATTATTGTCGATGAGATCTGTGTTCGCATTGACACTGTTTAATGTCAGGACGACCAGATGGGGGCTCTGGAAGAAATTTTAGCAGATGCAGATGGCTTTGCAGGCACTTCGGACCAAGAACGTTATGACGAGTGCGAGACGGCGATCACTCGCATTCTTCAGGATGTGCGAAGTGTTGCGCACTCGTGGAGGGTGAGTATACGTCTCACAGAACTCGCTGTCCCTTGCTCAGCTTCACAAGCCGATTCTTCCCAAAAGCAAGTTCTACACCGCAGTGGGACGGGTCGTCGATGGTGTTCTGTCGCGAATCCTCGATAGTATCTTGGCGATACCAGATATACCTGAAGTGGAGTCGCACAAGCTGAGCGAACTCTGTCGGATCTTGGCGGCACTCGAAGGCCTGTTCGTGGAGAACGCAAGTGAAGTGAGCAGACTGTCACAGGCACAGCGATGGACCTCACTAACCTCTGTGATCTATTTAGTTGTCGTTGGTTGTTTCGTACGTTCCGTCATGGCTGAAGTTTTCCTACTTATCGGAACTACTGGTACGTCAAGGCCTACTCTTCTGGATCACATTCCGACTGAATTATTCTTGTTCCTCCAGGAAGCATCCATAGCGGATCTGACATATCTATTCGAGGAAGGCGCATTGGTGGACTTTGAGATTGACGAGCTCGTCATGCTGGTCAAGGCACTTTTTGCAGATACGCTTCTACGGACAAAGACGATAGACAAGATCATCAACGGACACCCCGTTCGATAGCGTCCTGTCTGCCTATGCTGCATCCTTTTCGATGACATCGTTACCCTACGTATGTTTTTTGCACTCTCCAGTTACGCGCATTTAGGAACAAAGACGTGTTTGCGCTTGGTATTCCTATCCGACGTTCTACCTACACGTAGTGTTTTCGAAAAAAAAGAAGGGAGGCCGGCCAACATGTGTTAATTCATTCGTCGTTTACATGGAACTCATCTGGAAGACCTGAAGGAATAAACAAGCTGAAAATCACCCCGAGAAACATGAACCAAACAAACGCCGCATGGCCCCCCAAGATATGGTGTTCTTGCGAGAACGCATACATGGAGGTTGCCACCGCAGGTCCGATCGCCCGTGCAATAGACGTAGAGGTCTGACCCATACCGTTGATGGATCCCAGGACGCTCTTGCGCGGCGCAGACGCGGTGATGAACATGAACACGCACGCTAGATTCAAGGGGACATCCAATGGGTAACGTCACTACCTTGGGCGACGCATGACAGGCTCAACACACACCGAACGCAACGTCCCAAAATACGATCAGCGCAAGCTGTGCGACGAGACAGGCGTAAATCCACACGTCGACGACGCCGCGCGTTTGCACTATACAGCTCATGAGTGGGAACAGGAGCATGAGTGGGACGTAGCACATGATCGCTCTGCAGAACAGTCGTTTCGGACCCATCCAATCGATAAGCCTGGCGAGGAACAGGAGTTGGAAGATGCCGTCGATAAGACCGAGGAGCCCGAGCCACGTGCCGATGCGGGACGGTGATAGGTTGAGGCCCCCATAGGTGATTGGCATGGAAAAGAAGAGAGGGAGGAGGGATTTTGCGGAGATGTCAAGGTATCCTAGCATCGCATAACATGCGACGGGGTAAATGATGGACGGCACGAAGAGCTCCCGAAGGGGTATCGGTGGCTTGGAGTGTGGTATAGATCGTTCGGGATCCGGTCCCAAGGAACTCCTGTGTTTGCGTTTCGCGGCCAATGTCTATCAGATGGCCGAGTGAGCAATCGCCAGTCAGCATTTGATGCGTCTTGACCGACCTCTTCCAAAAAGAAAAACAGTATTATTGTAGTCAATGCCACAACCGAGGCTGCCACACCGCAAGGAAGAAGATAAGGATATTTTTTCCAGAAAGAACCTGAAAAGAGCTCGGGAAAATGGTCCGCAGGTCGAGCGAGAACGCCACCCATGAATGGCCTTGCACCCAACAATCAGGAATAACAAATGCGAATAAGAGCAAGTGGACATTTACCCGAGTGTTGATCCGACACACCATCCAATCGGCATGAGAGCAAATGCTTGTGCTATGTTTGTCGAATCTGTCAATTCGCCGATCATGCTCTTCACGGCCCCGACATTGCCATTCAGCAAACCACATATGCATCGACTAAGAAATGTTAGCTGGTTCGTAGCGCATTCGACTTGACTGACCTAACCGCAAGTTGCCAGAACGTTTTGGAGAGCCCGAAGCAGGTCATCGAAACGCACAGTCCAGAGAGTCCGATTAGTATCACTGGTTTTCGACCGATCCGGTCAGACAGACGGCTCCAGTGCATCACGGCAATGGACTGTGTGACAAAGAATAGGGATTCCTTTGAGCGCCACATCAGCAGATCTCTGGTGGGAACAATGCAACCTACTATCAATCCAGCGTAGTAGCCCACTTTGCGCTTGTCCCCACCCGTGATGTCGAGCTCGCCGACGAGTTGGTTTATGTAGGGGTATATGGACATGGACGATATCGGTTCCGCAAACTGAATTAGCAGTAGGATGGCGAGCTGTAGTTTAGGCAGAGGGGTGCGTGGTCGTTTTCGAGGAGGCAACGGCAAGAGCGGGGCGAGCTCATCTCGGAATATGGGGGTCGCGCTGCGGTCTGCTGGGGTGGTCATCGCTAGGAAGGAACCCGGCGGCGTTTTCTCCATGCATGCCGCGGTTCCTTTGACACGACCTGAGAGCCACGAGGCATTCGGAAATTGTCAAACGTGCCATCGTGGATTAGTCCGAGATGAAGAGGTGTAAGCCGGCGTTTGCCGGCCTCGACAACCGTGTTTCAGGGCCAATTCACAAGGTCACTCCCCATGAGAGGGGACCTTGGTCTCAAAGGATACACATCCAGTATCTCGGACATGGGTGCTTCATCAGTCGAACCTTGCGATGGAGCCGAGTCAACACGAGTCGTGGATTCAGCGTAGGCGGGGGACGCGGGTCGACTGGATTCAAGAGATACTGGAAGCGGGTGGTCGACAGGCTGGGCCATAGGCGGACACGGGAGTTCGTCGCCTCCTTAAATTTATATCCTCGCCCACCAACAGGACCTCCCTATGGTGATACGACAATCACGGGAGGAAGGAAAGAACCTATATTCTCCCGGTTGAAGAGCTGACCCGGCGGAGGCTCTGTCTCTACTTGGGATCGTATGTGCGGTTTCGTAGTTTGAAGCACAGATCGCAAGTATCAGGGCAGCTAATCAGCTGTCGTTCAGTCGTCATCTAGCAATACGTCAGATCAGTAAGAGACTCGGCTCGAGAAATTTGCCATGCAATGATCTTGAGAGCCCGGTAAAAGAGACAATTCGGTTCCACTTGGAGTGTGGCACCATATAGCGCGCATGGCGATGCTGGACATATATATTGGACTCCTTTCGAGTGCGAGTGCCTACTGCAATGTTCACCGCTCCTCGGGCTATTTGATAACCTCTTGGCGGTGTTCTCGCCAGTCCACTGGCTGATAATGATGTTGCCAATTGTGGTCTCGGCATGGGGGACAATGCTCACTCTTCCGCTACCTCCGCCACCTTGCCCCGAGTTGCCAAGGAAGCCTTTAGCATTGTCGGTGCACTCACTTTCGAGGTATGTATACCCAGTGTGCGCGTGAACGACCGTCCATTCTGGCAATGTGCTTGCAGGCGCATTCCAAGCCAATCTTGCTTTAAACAGGTCGAGTCCTTCTGATTGGATTGTCGTCGCTGGACTCCCCGCGCCACTCTAGCTCAACCGATGTTGAAGTGCAAGGTTAATCATAGAGGCCAGAATGCCCGATCAGCATCGCATGCCTTTTGCAGGTCCGGTCAGACAGACGGCTCCAGTGAGTCATGACTGCATGACGACGAGCAGGGGGTCCCTTGGACAGCACCCGATCATGATATGCAAATGTCGGATGGGACCATCATGACTTACTACCAATCCACCCATAATATTGAATTTGCCAATGATATATTGCCAGTGGTGTATGGACGTGCCCAATGTTGGTCCGGCAAATCTGATTCAGCCTCCTGATCAAGACCGACCTAAACTCTCGATAAACATTCTTTTCAAGAGGCGGGGCAGGTAAGAGCATGGCAGGCTAGCCAGCCCTTTCCTCTGCTATGGTGGTCATTACAAGAAGCATCAGGACAATGCTATCCATATCATGCAAACCTTAAAATAACAGTCAATGGAAATATATGGGAGTGCCTCCCAACTCTGGTAACTGCCAGCTCCTCATTTTGACACTAATATCATCACTTCAAATGTTTCCTGACGCAAGGAAGCAAGTACCATCTCCATTCGTATTGCATCCCCTTCAAGATCTGGTTAGAAGAACCCGAAAGCCTCCATCCAAGAAAAGTGGGGAACAGATTCCATCACCGGGCGAATCCGTGAGGCGAGAGTGTTGGGATTGGTTTTACCGCGATATGATGGCCCTCACTGACGCCGACCAGGAAAATTGCCTGAGGCGAGCCGGACTAAAAAAACACTGTCACAGCTTGACAAGAGATGTGTTTATTAGGCAGTTCAGCGTTGATATTATTGGCCCCGGACCGTTTCAACACTGAAGGACCCTGTTGACCCCGTCGCTTGGCAGGCTTCTGCGGCCACTGAGTCGGATCGATAGGGAATAAATCAATAACACGAGAAACAAAGCAATTGTACATACCTTGTCAGGACATCAGAATATTCCCAGCAGATGCAAGATTGCGGTGTCATGACGAAAAGGTGGTTCGATGGAATATCCGCTCAAATTCCAGGCAGGTTGACGTCCCAGTACTGGAATCGTTTGGTCGAGGTGAAGAAACGCATGGCTAACAATCAGAAACCAGTAGGGGGATAAATACATACACTAGTTGGTGCAGTAGAGTAGTCACCTAGGGACGCGCGATGGTAATTACTGTGGTCGGAATGGATATGGTAAAAATAGCGCCAACTTCGGGTATATCTCCCGAGAGAGCCTCAATAGGCGACATAAGCCACGCACAACAACGGGAAGCCCGCGTAAAGGCCGAGCCAGAACACGATGTTGCCCATTAGTTTGTTCTCCTTCAGCACCGGCGCGCGCGAAACCATGATGAGCGGGATCTGGACGAGTTGCATGAAGAATAGGTACAGTCTATTCAAAATCAACGGTCTGAATTCCGATACTACTTTGGCGAGTTGGTCAACTACTCACCTGACCTTCCGTGTAACGATAACCATCACCAGCTCATGCACTGCGGCGCTCAGCAAAAATGTGACAAACATCGCGCCTGTACGAGAGAGGGACGGATATGCGGCAAGCGATGACGCGTACACATGTCGAAGAAGAAATTGGTGGACGGGCTTGTTCCATTTACGAGAGAACTCGTCCCACGAGGTCGAATTCCACTGTGGATCAGGGGCCAAAGTTGGTTTAGTATGTCCCCAGCGGCGTTGTGTAGAGGACCATACCCAGTCTTCGTAGAACTCCCGATCCGCGAAACTAGGTAGAGTGTAACTTCACAGGTCCAAAAGGATGAGTAGCACTCACCACGATAACTCGGCAAATCCGTTACATATACACTCTTCGTGGATCAGAGCATCAGTCACTCAACCAGAGGGATCCGCCGGGAACTTACCGAATATAATGTAGAATAGCAATAAATAAGAAATCATAAACGGCAGGGCTAAATCTATTAATGAGCGAAAGAATGACTGGCCGGAGGAGGGTGTAAGTGGCAAGATGAAGCTCTCTGTCACCGTGTATAGGAGAGCAAAGGATCCCATAAATGCGACGGTCTTCTCAAAAATATACTCAGGACGGATACTAGGGGACACGGAATGGCGCAGTTAGTTCGGACACATGCGTGATCGAAGACGTCTTACCGATTGGTGCGAGGATACTCTAGCTCATAGACAAGAGTTGGGATCAACATGTAGGTGCAGAAGTGTTTCCAGGTCAGGTTGTGTGGGTACCTCACCCGTTCGGTTCCGGTAGACACAAGTTCCGCGTCGAGTTCAAGGAATTCGTGAGCCACGGAAGCGATCGCCCGTGAGGGATGATGACAAAGTATTGGTGCGGTTGCCGGTGTCAAGTGGAGATCAGAGGTATCAGGAGTAGTACATTCGACAGCCGATGCACAAAGCTCGATTACAGTATCCTCTGAAGAGGTCACCGGCCTCTGGCGAAGCGTCTGCGCCGCCGACTGCGAGTCGGGCAGTGAGCCGACGATCACAACCTCTGCGCCTCGTGCGTTGATTTGCAAACCGGTTTCTTGCGAGACAGTCTCACTCGAAGCTGACTCGAGGTGGTCCTTGGCGTCGATGAACGCTTTCTTCAACCCTCCGATGGATGAATCTTCAGTGAGAGAGCGAAGATGAGCAAGGACCCGTCGCGAGCGCTGCGAGGTGTCGTGGAGATAGCCGTTGACGGTGATGTAGGAATGCATTTTCATGATCATCACGAGAGAATGCAAAGTCAAGAAACCGGATTGGACCCATGGCCACTGTCTATTACATACTGTTCAGCAAATTGTTGAGAGGAACTTGAAACCGGGATATATGCTCACCGATGACATGTCCACATGATGGTGGCGACCAATACAAACGTTTGGAACGTGTGCTGGAGTATGACGCCTGCCCAGTAGAATTTTATCCAGCCTTTATTTACTGCCTTTGCAAATGGCACACAGAGGGCAGTGGCGAGGACGAGCACGGCGTCAGATAGTGCGAGGACAATGGCATCACGAGAGAACATGGTGGCAAAAGTAAACGATAACGCGTACCCATTCATTTCGAGCGAGGAAACGAATGTCTGGACGGTGAAAAGGAAAAGAGACATCCAGAAGAGCGTGAAGAACCCCTGGAGAGCGCTGTCGGGTCACGTCGACGTCACTAAAGGGATCTGGGACCTACTCTGAACTCGTTTGATCCCGATGACTCGTTTGTCATGTCAAAGTGGGACTTGCGAGCTTTGAAGGAGATCAAGGCACGAAGCTGCTTTGCAGACTTTGACCGAAGCGGCTTCGGGACATAAAGGGTACCCTCGGCGGAATACTCTGAGTGCTTGGCGTTTGCGAGCTTCATGACGGTCGACGAGGGATCCGATGAGTGGGCGATGTAGGGGAGCATGGTTCGCGCTTTCACTGAGGGCTGTATGGGGAACCCGGCAAGCTGATAACTACCGGTAAGCGTTCATTACAAACGCGGCCGATACTGCCAGCGCATCACGGCGAGCCTTCACCCAATGGCTGATGACAGCGTCCATCTCATATGGATGCGTGAGGCGATGGCGATGGTAAGGCTGTTTCACTGGCAACACTCTCATCGCTCTCTTAGACTCGACAGGCGCAGGAAGCACTCCGGTCTGGCGAAGTACCCGTTGGATGTGTCTTTGTCCGGGACGGTACCATCATCGGCAGGGCGCGCAATAGAACCAATCAGTTGCGAAACGTGTGTCTCGTGTTCGCGTTCGTCCCGACGTGGTGACTCACGTCTGTCTGCGCAGGCCTCGAGGCACGCAGAACTCGAAGCCATCGATCTCATCCTTGGGGATACGTCACTCACGCCACCGTCCTCGACCACACGTTATCCCCTCGCGGATACAACGCTATATGTGACTGTCGAGCCGTGCATCATGTGCGCATCGGCTCTGCGTCAGCTAGGTGTCCGGAGAGTATTCTATGGATGCGAGAACGACAAGTTTGGGGGGTGTGGAAGCGTGTTAGGAGTGAATGAGAGGTGAGGATGGAACATGACAGGATCAGTGTCGAGATTGATCGTCGTGATTCCACAGTCTCGGGCACCCCGTACACCCTTCATACATAGCCACTGGCGGGTACCTTCGAGAAGACGCAATCATGATCCTACGGCAGTTTTACGTCACAGAAAACTCCAGCGGTCCGTTGTTGTACCATTTCGTCACGCGAACCTTGATATACGGTCATTCCCGCAGCTCCTGTCCCAAGGCAGAAAGCTTCCCGTATCCTCAAAACTGACATTCCCTCCAAACCCGCCGCTTGAAACAGCCCTGTGTCGCACCAACTCGATCCCCTCACGACCACAAGCACCCACCCGCCAACTGTTCCCAGAAAAGATCTAATGCTGTACAAATACGTGTCCTCGGCGGGTGGTCTCAGCCCTCCCTGTGGCTCCGCAACCGCAAAATCTTGTATGTGCGCAACTTAGCAGAGCAACTGCCAAGGAAACATTCCATTCAGTTTCCACTCTGCCACTCCAATCCGAGGGACTGGGCGACAAAGCCCCATTTGTCCGCGGAGTCCTGAATGCTGAAATTGAATAAAGTGCATCGTCAGTGGTTTAGATTATCAGCTCAGATCAGTGTGATCGTCCAATCGGATGAGACACGAGGGTGGATTTCAAGTACACACCGCTTCTCTGTGGCCTTCCCGGCTCCATGTCCAGCCTTCTTGTCTATCCGTATGAGAAGAGGGTGTGGATTTTGGGGTAACGCGTGCTGAAGGGTCGCAGCCAGCTTGAAAGAGTGAAGTGGGACTACCCGGTCGTCGTCTTCAGTCAAACAAGCTATCAGTCATGGCTGGGGTAAACGACGACCGTACGTACGATCAGCAGTCATCAACAACAGTGGCGGAAAAACTTTGTCTTTGGGTACATTATGAAGCGGCGAGATAGGGTATATGAAATCAAAGTCGTGCGGGTCATGCGGGTCACCATAGTCGGCAGTCCAAGCTTTGCCTGCAATGAGTTTAGTCAAAGTATCATTATCGGAGAAGCCGATGGGTCATTTACCGATCGTGAAGTCCGCAAACTCGAAGAGTGCATGTCGACCAATTTTGACGAAACTAGCAGAGGAGATGACATACCTTGAGTAGATCCATGACTCCTACTTCTGCGACTGCAGCCCCAAATGTACCTTGTGGGGCAATGTTGAGGCAGGCAGCAATCAAGAGGCCTATGGGACATCTGTCAGGGCATTGTTATTCCACCTGCGGAATTGCTTTCCTCCGTTGGAAGCACCGTTAATAGCGACTTTCCCTGCAGCCACGATTTTGTTCTTCACCAAGTACTCGCTGCATCGGAGACAGGAGACTCATTGCGGCGCCCCGTTATTCGGAAAGAAAACTTACGTAGCAGCAATGAAATCGTTAAAGACGTTGATCTGCACCGACGATTAACAGCATTTTATGATGATTGAAAAACACTGGCTGGCCTTGCGC
This sequence comes from Tylopilus aff. balloui, assembly GCA_038089055.1. Taxonomy (NCBI): domain Eukaryota; kingdom Fungi; phylum Basidiomycota; class Agaricomycetes; order Boletales; family Boletaceae; genus Tylopilus; species Tylopilus aff. balloui. The sequence goes on along the minus strand of JBBPKC010000061.1, from coordinate 10,687 downwards.
TCTCTGATTCCTGCATTATGCCACTCCTCACCGAACTCGCCTCCTCCTCGGATGTTTGGCAAGGCGAAGACAGCACCATACGACTTCAAAAAAGTAAGAATTGAAGGACTGAAGGATGGATTGATCGAGACGCTGAACCCGCCGTACCCTTGCTCACCCGTTAGTTCGCGATTACATAGTATCAAAGCTTAAAACGCTTACCATATTGAATAGCGGGCGCAGTACCATCGGTCTTGGTGCTCTTGTGCCTCACGATAAACATTGGAATCGTCGTCCCATCCTTGGACTCATACCACACCTGCTCCGCTGTGAATTCATCAGGGTTGAGGCCTTTCACGCGCGTCGTGCGGTATATGCTCCACGCGGATTCCAGGGACGTCGTGGCATCGAACATGTTCACATCCAGGCGTCCAATAATACCAGGGTTGATGAAGCCTGTCATGCTGATAAAGACATCCGAGCGGTCACGGCGACCAAACAACTCGGCAGCTCCAACAAAAGATGGTGCAATGCGCGCCTCTCTTTCGCCAGTCAGGGAATAGAGGTATATTTCATCGATGACCTGACATATTTCAAAGAGGAGCATCAGATGATACTTGAACTGAAAACGACAAGCTGACTGACGTTGCGTTTGTACGTGAGAGCAAACTTATCCTTTCCGATTGCTATTATATCGCTCAGCGATGCATCCTTTTCTTCGGGGATCAAGTCTACTCCGGTGCCCTTGGGATCGGCGAGGTCAATCGTGACGACCTTGTATTTTGGTGCGTGGTGGTTAGTGTGGACATATAACTTCGTCCCGTCGTTCGCGATGCTGCGAAAAAGCGTCGTCGGTAATCGCAGGAGGTAATAGAAGCTCACTCACACGTCATATTCGGCTTCAAACTCGTTTATCAACCTCTCCCACTTGATATTTTGGCCAATTTCATTTTCTTGCAGGTCTGCGACCCAAAGTAGATTTTTCTGTACACATTCCCCGGTCTGTGTGAACAAGACGCCGAGCAGCAAGAATTGAAAGTACATACCCGAGCGGTATCCCTGGAGACAGTTAAAAACAAATATCGCCCGTCTAGCTCCGATACGGATGTTCCCCACATCCACTCTCTGTGCTCGGCATCTTTCATTACCAAGACATCCTGCGCTAGGAAGGCGAAACGCGGCAACCATCACGGACCAATGAACGAACAAACGAGCATGCTTGTTAGTCAACACACGAGTGTCTGTGAATGAACTTACACTGCGGGGTGCCGACTCTATGGTAGTAAAGCATCGCGTCCTTATCTCCGGTCGTTTCAGTGCCTGCTTTGTCTTCCGTGGCAAGTCCATGGGATTCACGGCTTGGGAATCGCTGTCAGAAAGGAGGTCAGATCCATCAGATCCGCCAAGGCACGTTGCAGGCGTGTTAGTTACTCCAAGGGTGAACAGGACATACCTGGTAAAAGAATCCTTTGGAGTCATGTGTCCAGGAAATGGAAGAAAACTTGACAAACCGGATCTCATCACCGAGGCGGCTTTCGTGGTGGTCTACACGTTTGCCATCAACGGCGGCAAGCGGTTTGCTGGTCTCACGAATATAAATTGTGCAAAAGTCGCTACCCTGCAGTCGATGACCATGACGGTTAGTCAGCTGTGAAGCTAAATTGGCAAAGAAAAGACGGAGCTCACCGACAAGGATATAGCGTAGGCGCAGTATTTGCCGTCGCGTGAGAAGGCAGTTACAGAAAGGGCTGCAGTGCCATCGTCGGACAGTAAGTTGGGGTCGAAGAATATCTCGCCCGTCGTTCCCCGGTCCTTGGAAAAATCTGGCAATTTGTCGTCTCTCGACCGGTAGAGAACTACAACGAATCGACGTCAAAGCAATGCGCTCTCCCCGCCGAAGCGACAAACCTGACTGTGCCTGAAGGCCGCTGTTATAGTACCAATACCATTTCCCATCGTACTTGAAAGCTGGCGCAGAAAACTGCGAGCAAAGTTATCACCGACTGCGCGATGGCGTACACATGACCACAATTGATCGCACCTTTTCGTAATCTGTGTTTGCTCTGATCTCGTTCTCTAATTTAGCGCGATCGGGATTTTCATCAAGATAGTTCCGAGTGAAGACGTCCTGCGCGGAGGTCCATGTGTCTGTTTCGGCGGTGTGCTCCTCGAGCCATTGGTAAGGGTCGGCCACATGAACTCGACCCTGTTTTTCGCTCTTGTACACGTCCAGATGATCGGAACGACGAGCAGTGGGATACCGATTCAGAGTCCACTGTGTGAGGGCCATTGTGCGAGGGAGCGATGCGGTTGAGCGAGAGAAAAAGAGGCCGGGATAGGACGGTGTACGGAACGGTGCGAAGCTTAAGAGCTTAGTGCGACGGGTTGTAAGATTTGGTACACGACTGGAGAGCACCAGCACATGGCGCATCTTTTTAAAGATATCAAATCAAGGGTGCCAAAGGTCCCCTCGGCTATGACTGCAGTCACGCAATCGGGGCAGGTGACAGAGATGAATAAAGATGAAATGGGGGACCCAAATTTAAGCACGGACGAGGACTGGCGCTCCGCGTGCACGGCAATAAAGAGGGACCACACCCGATGAAATCACTTTGCCAACGACTGACTTGGACCGGAGAAAATCAAGAAAAGGTAAAAGCTTCTGGATCTAACAACAGCAAACAACGCCTGCTGAGCCGTGAATACCATGGATCAGGTAGGATTCATGACACTCTCACGACAGCCCGCAGTAATGAGTCGTCGGGTCAGGATGCGTTCAGGCAACTACTGACGAGCTCGCGGCAATTTCAACCTGACACCGAGTTAGCAGTGCCTGTCACCAAAAACAGCAAATCACAGAAAGCGTTCGTCACTATCATCCCCCACTTCTCGAACCTCCTCTCACACACACCCAGCGCCACCCCTGCGTCATCCGGCCCGGCGTTCAAGCCTCGTAAGGTAAAGAAGACTGAAAGTAAATATCGCGACCGCGCCGCGGAGAGGAGAGGAGGAATTGGAAACGATTATGCAGACGTATACCCCCTCTTGTGCGGTCCTGGAGTGTACAGTCTCACGCCCCACCATAGGTCGAGGCAGTACTAGAGGATTTCCAAAAACGCGTGGCCTACGAGGGCAAGGACGTCGTGCGTCTCACACCGTATACTTGCCCTGCATAGCCTTCTATTGAAGTCCACTCAGATAGAGTGGCAGCGTAAATATCTCGGCGGAGATAGCCAGCACACCATTCTCGTGAAAGGCCTCGATGTATCGCTCCTTGAACAAAACCGTGCTCGCGCCGCTGCTTCTACAGAAGACGACGAAATACTCGAACAAGCGTTTACAGAGGCTACCACTAAATCTGAGGATACAGAACTGCGGAAGCGCACGCGAGAAGTAATCATCCGCGAGTTAAAGGCAAAACGACAGAACAGTGACAAGTCAGCGGACCAACCGGCCGTCGAAAAGCCAAAAGATGACGGATTAGCTCTCGAGACCGCCAAAAAGGCTGGAAAGTTCAGACCCATCGGACAAACGGAAGAAAGGTCTAAAAAGAGAAAGGTTAAAGGAAAGGAGGGCACGAAGAAGAAGCTGAAAGTAGAGAGTCCTCCTGTGCACTCTGGAGCTTCAGATGACAAACTGGCTGAAGAAACTCACATCATATCTCAGGGACGCCACGACATCACAGAATCTTCATCCTCGAAAGTACACCCACAATCATCAGAACCAGAACTTACTCTACCGGATGAAGACGTTGACATCTTCGCCTGCGCTGGAGATTACGAGGGTTTCCTGGATGACGAGGAGTCCGAGGAGGATCACCGTGACACAGATGAAACAAGAGTAGCATCTGCAACCCAAGAAACCATCCCCCCTACTCCTACTGTTTGTACCAGGGGCTGGTTTGGCGGATCTGAGACCGAGGTTGTACAAGCACTTATTCCACCAGCAAAGTCCCGACGCATTCCCGAGACAATAGTAATAGAAGAACCACAAGAAATCCGGCTCATGCCTCTTGAATCGTCAGCTCTTCCCTCTATACGTGATTTCCTGGCCATGGACGAGGCTGTTGAGAAAGCTGAGAAGCGAAAGGCACATAAAGAAAAGAAAAAGGGAAAGAAGAAAGCTGGCGACGACGACGACTGAACAGCACACATCGTTGTCAGAAATATGTATTTAGCAGGTCGATGTCATGAAATACATGGCGCATGATCTGGCACCATGACTGCCGGGGAAGTAATCACACGAGGAATGACTTTCCCCGAGAATGATAATTTGCGAAAGTTAAACGAGAGTCCATTTCATCGATAGTCCTGGCAGAGGTGTGATGACTTGTAGATCGGGACGTTTTCTTCGGAGCAAGACTCACCTCTTTTTCATTTCGCTGGCCCAAGTTATATCCTTTAGAGGGGGGGCGCTGAGAGAAGCGCCGAGGGTTCCAAGTATGAGTGCAATGACGCTCTCGTACACAGTCTTTCGACCAACAGGACTTGGAAAGGGCGAAATCAGATTATGCGAGCAAGACGCACGTTCAATGGTACGCTTTCTTCGGGCCTTGCGAGTGCTTTGAGACGCGATAGATCTAGTTGAGCAGCTCAGAAAACCAACGGGTAGTGCTGGCGGGTTTAACTTGCGTTCATATGCAGAATATGCAGCTGCATCAATCGTGAGATTGCGTTTGTATGTGCTCCTCAACACGCACCGTGAAGCAGGGAAATAGCTGCTAGAACGAGAAATAATCGACCCAACATTGCAACGAGACTGTTACGCTAGCCACATCTAGTTGTTTGTATTCGTAGAGGATGGCCAAACAAGGGATGCACAGCCATTACTCACATTATAATGGCACTCCTTACTCTGTTTTTTTTTTTAAAAAAAGAGGCACAATGGCCACACTGGTGGGTGATGAAGGGGAGCACGTGCGCGACAGTGAAGGTCCGGCGCTGCCAGCTGGTGAGCAAGTTGATCTGGTGATCACTTACTATAAACTGATACTGGCGGGCATTACTAAAGTGCAGGGTCACTGCCACCAAGAAGAGATACCAATCTAATGGCTAAAGCCCCATTCAAGCTGAAGGCTACTACCTATAGGCAAGAACTGCATGGGAGTGCCTTACTCTCACAAGGGGAAAATCCATTTACAAAGACAATGCATGAGCAGCAAATGACAATAAGGACTTATGTGAGTGAATGTCATATCTAACTGGCCCAGGGATGGTAGCACATATACTAGATTACTAGATTTTCTTATTTTGAGTTATACTATAGACATCAGTTTGGGCACAGAACAGATATGGAGGTTCTTTGCTTCTAACCATATCTTATCTTCAATTATTCAAAGGTAGAACTTTGACATAATTCATTTCTTCATTGTCTATTGGGTAAACTCATGTGCTACTGCTATTACACACAATGTGAACATGGCTAGAGAACAGCAGTCATCAAGTGGGGCACTCATGAAAAGACACCTTAGATTACTTGAGATACAAATAGAGATTCTAGCTGATGTGGACTGGTTTAGAGAAATGGAATGACTAGAATTGTAGAATATACTGTGTACACTAAGCATAAGAAGATACAGATGAAAGGGCCAGGAATTACATATATGGCATCCACAATATAACTTTAGCCTAAGTAATAGAATAAGATAGAAGCTTAGCTAACATATAATAAGTTACATTGGTATTAAGGCAAGTCATTGAGATTCAAGGGATAGTGCCCATGGAAATGAGTTAGAGTAAAAAAAAAGGGAAAATCAAAGCATAGACAATAAGAAGCTCTGACTTTATAGGATAAGCATTGCATGCTATTAGAATATCAAGCATGTTGAAAGAGCACATCACATGACTATGGTACTCAACCTCCATATTAGTAGATTACATAAGGATATACAGCTTCAAACTCAGCTCTGAGTTTGAATAATACTCTTGACCTCAAATCACCACCTTGCTCTTAAGTCTACTACCCAACTCCACTACAATGTGAGTACATAAGTAGCTAGTAGTGTACCTGTGGTTTTCTACAGGTTATGAGTCCCAGTTTGATGCTGAGTCAGTCGAGCTCAATAATATTGCCTGAAAGATGCACTCATTGCTTCTGACACTAGGCTTACTAGTCTTTGAGCATGCTTCAATGCTGCTCATTAATAGGCTAGTTGCCTCTGATGACAATATCAATGCTGTCACATGAATTTGCACATGTTTTAATTGTCGTCATGAGTATTTACCCCAAGGGAAACCTTTGCTTGTATGTCTTACTACTATTGAGTTACATGACTAATGTTCTATTAGAACAATGTTATTCTCTATCTCTAAAGACGTTTGTATTCCCATTTTCATGGGAAGCAATTGGACTATTTGGTGGCTGATGATCTAGGCCTACATTTGCATCTCCAGCTGCTCTTGAATCCAGGCTCTTGATAAGCCTGAAGTTTCTCTCTTGATGGCCAAGGCCAAAATAGTCAACCACTGAATTGCCTGGACCAAGGTAAATGACACAATTATAGGAATGATGCAGCTTTATATAATGGATTTGCTTCATTAGAAGTTTAACTAGTCACAAGCCATTGACCTGATCAAAGCTCTTCACACTGAGTTCAACATAAAGTCAATCCCCTCAGCTTATTCCTCTTTCAGGGAACTCCTTGATGTCTAGATCCCTATCAATGCATACCTCTTTTTGGTCTTGAATAAGGTTAATACCCTTTTCACTTGGCTTGCAGCAGCCAAATATACATTTTTCAACAAGGTAAAGGCAATGATGCTTCTGGCCAAGCTCCCTGCTACTATGCAGATCATAGCTTAGATGCTGATAGCGAAGAAGAATTCTGCTGGTATAGCAATGAACTCTGATGGTAGAGATTCACTCTGCTGTCATCTTAGCTTGGGAGCAGTGCTCTTTTACACATAGAAAGAACAATGGCCAGTAGGCCAACAAGATCTCGGCTGTGAAGTTGAAAGGCACTGAGCCCAAGTTTTCCCAGTAGCAGAAACCTGTCTCCTTGTTGAATGATGAGTTGAAGTAGAAGAAAGCTTGCAAGGGGAAGAAGGGTGGCAAGGGGAAACTGTCATATCCGGGCCTCAAAGCCCAATTCCAGACACTCCGGATATACTCTGGCATAACTCTGGACTCTTTTCCACTTTCCTCTCTTGTTCACTTTGCCCAGACTGATATTAGTAAATTCCTATGATTTCCGTTTCTCATTTGCCTCCGTTCCCATTCTTCCGAACTACATATGCTTCATTCTTCGGTATTAGAACTACTTCAATGTCATTGCTCACTTGGAGCATGATCCTGAGGCTTTGACTTAGTAGAGCCAACACTTGACACTTCCAGTACTTACTTCACTCCGACTCCGGAGTTAGTCATCTAGCTCTCCCCCTGTATATAAAGCTCTGTAGTTTACTGCCTGTAGACCTCAGTTCGAATATCGACATAGACTATCGACATAGACGACTGAGTCTATTTTCCTCTTGTTTTCCTGTGATCTTTGTTGAGGGCTTGACACTCTCTCTCCTCCCTCCGACCCTCAGACCTCTGACCCTCAGACCTTCGACCCTCAGATCTCTAACTCTCAGACCTCTGACCCTTAGACCTCCGACCCTCAGACCTCAGACCCTCAGACCTCTGACCCTCAGACCTCCAGACCTTAGATCTCCAGACCTCCAACCTCCAACCTCTGACTCTCCATTCGAAATACTGGGGCACGATTCCGGTGCAAGGGCGTACCACATAAGGTGAAGCCAACACCCTGCTCGCCTCAACTCCGGAGTTCTGGAGTTGTGCAGAATTTAGTCAGTTCACTTTTAACAAAAGCCCCAGGCCAATGCTGCCAAAGTTTTCTCATTCACTATCACTGCTCCCATGTTCATGCACACCACTGGTTCTACCCTGATATCTGACCCTTGTCTCCTTGAACACTAAAATGCATAGCTCTATTAAGGATTCATGGGCCCTTCTGTGGACACTCGCATATAGCAGGCTTTCACACTTGCTGAGTGCATGGGCATTCAGCCCTCATGTGAGTCAATTCACACAATCAATGCTGATTTGACCTCTGGGATTGTCATATCCTGGAACTCCAGAGTCCAACTCTGGACCTTTCGAGTCTACTCCAACGTAACTCCGGACCATTTTGCATTTCCTTTGTAGTTAATACACTTGGACCCATACATTATTAACTTACCATGACTCCATTGATTACTCATCTCCTTACATTCCATTCCTTGCTTAGATACCAGTGCTTGCCTAGGAGCACAGCTCTGAGGCTGCGCTCTGTAATCATTTTTCCTTCGACCCCTCTGGTACATATTTTCTTCTGATTCTGGACTTAGTCATCTGATTCCCCTCTGTATATAAACTCTGTACTTTGTACCATATCTCCTTAGTTCAAATATCAAGATAACTACCCCTCCAGAACTTGAGGTTCTCCCAATTAAACTCCTTAAGTTGTTGCATGACTTAAGCTCTGATATATCTCTGACCTCTGACCCACTGTCCATAAATATGGGACACAGATCCTTTGCAAGGGTGCACCACATAAGGTGAAGCTGAAGTCCCACCCCTCCGACCAAACTCTGGAGTTCCGCAGTTATACCCAGAGTTCTCTTTATCCATCTAGCTTAAAGTTTAATAATATATTCGAACTCCCTCTTGCATCGGATCCAGCTATGACCACTAATGTTACCTACATCACCAGATCGCACACCAGAGCAATTGCCAACCTCCCCACTTCCCCCTGCTTCAACCCGCTCAATGCCTTTGGCAGTAGCCACTGAGGCCCAGACCTTGTTGAACAATTCCACAGCTTCTTCGCTTGATACAACACCCCTTCCGCATTGCAGGCATGTGCCCCTCCACAATCCCCTAAGGAGTCCCAAGGGAAGTCCACCAGTGCTTCCA